>PVHP010055505.1:0-10142 GCA_004024765.1 Zapus hudsonius | reverse complement strand
CCCCCCCCAAAAAATGCTAAAAACTTGACAGCAGGATCCTAAAGAGATATTGAAATATGTAACTTGTGTTCATAGCAGCATTGTTCAAACCAGCCAAAGGAAAAGCCCTCCAAGTGTCCACAGATGGGTGAGTGGATAAGTGGAATGTGGCAGAATAAACCATGGAACATTATTTATTCAGCCTTGCAAAGGAAAGATATTCTAGCAAATGCTATAACATGGATGAAACTATACCACGGGTGACCTTATCATAAGTGAAATAAGGTAAACAAATACCCAACCATTCCATATATGTGAGGCATGTAGAAGACTCCAGGTCAGAACAGCCTGGGCCCAGGGATGGAAACGGGAAGTTGTTTAATGGGTGGAGAAGTTTAGTTTTGCAAAATGGAAAGGTTCTGAGGTTGATTGTGCAACAGTGTGAATACACTGATCATTACTAACTGTACACTTAAAATAATTAGATGGTTGGGTGTGGCAGTGCGCGCCTATAAACCCGGCACTTGGGAGGGGAAGGTACAAGGATCTCAAGTTTGAGGCCAGCATGGGCTATACAGTGAGTGTGGGGCCAGCCTGTGTGGCATAGTAATACCATGTCTGTCTTTCCCCAAATAAACAACTTTAAAATATTATATAAACTGGGCATGGTGGTCCACGCCTTTAATCCCAGCACTCAGGAGGCTGAGGTAGGAGGATTGCTTGAGTTCAAGACCAGCCTGGTACTACAGAGTGAGTGCCTGGTCAGCCTGGACTAGAGTGAGTCCCTACCTCACAAAAACAAAACAAACAAACAAAAACCCTACAAAATCTGTAGTTTAGGCCAGGCATGGTGGCTCACAATTTTAATCCCAGCACCCAGGTAGGAGATTGCCATGGGTTTGAGGCTAGCCTGAGACTACATAGTGAGTTCCAGGTCAGCCTGAGCTAGAGCGAGACCTACCTCAAAAAAAAAAAAAAATCTGTAGCTTAAGGCTGGAGAGATGGCACAGTAGTTAAAGGCACTTGTCTGCAAAGCCTAATGCCCCGGGTTCAATTCCCCAGTATCCACATAAAGACAGGCACAGTGGTGCATGCATCTAAAATTCATTTGCAGGGGCTAGTGGCTCTGATGCACCCATTCTCTCTCTCTCTCTCTCTCTCTCTCTCTCTCTCTCTCTCTCTCTCTCTCTCCTCTATTTATTTATTTATTTATTTATTTTGGTTTTTTTGAGGTAGGATCTTGCTCATCCAGGTTGACCTGGATGGAATTCACTATGTAGTCTCAGGATGGCCTTGAACTCATGGTGATCCTCCTACCTCTGCCTCCCAAGTGCTGGGATTAAAGGCGTGCACCACCATGCCCGTCTTCTCCCCTCTCTTTGAATAAATAAAATTTAAAAACTTAAACTAAAAGTAGATTAGATAAATTGAAATGAGAAGATACCCACAAACAGATATCAATATGGATGAAGATATCCTGGGTGACTGAATATAGCTCTCCATTTGCGCAACTAAGATGATATTATGAATCGAGTCCACAGTGCTTTGCTTAGATGTTTATCTGTAAGCCCTGTGGGCTAATTCACAAGGCCTGTCTTAGGAGAAATTGATGTGCAGCATTTCAATCACTGTGGGGGGTGTTGGTGAGTAAAACAGACACAGGCTTTGATTGTTTTCATACTGTAAAAATTAGTCCACATCTCATAAATTCTTTTTCATTATTTTATTTATTTGATAGATTGTGAGAGAGAAAAAGAGGCAGAGAGAGAGAGAGAGAGAGAGAGAGAGAGAGAGAGAGAGAGAGAGAGAGAGAAAGAGAGAGAATGGGCACGCCAGGGCCTCTAGCCACTGCAAATGAACTCCAGACACAGGCGCCACTTTGTGCATCTGGCTTTCTGTGGATACCAGGGAGTTGAACTCCTGCCCTTCTTTGCAGGCAAAGGCCTTAACCGGTAAGCCATCTCTCCAGCCCTCATAAATTCTTTTATTTATTTAAAAAATATTTTATTTATTCATTTTCAAGCAGAGAGATACAGAGATAGAGAGAAAGAGAGAGAGCACCAGAGCCACCACCTTTGTGGGTCTGGCTTATGTGAGACCTGGGGAATTGAACCCAGGGCCTTAGGCACTGGAGGTAAGTGCCTTAACCTCTGAGCCATCTCTCCAGCCCTTTTTTCCCCCTGGAAAAGCCAAAGGCCCCCAGGAGTCCGAATGTGGCGAGAAAGCCCAGGGGCGCACTGTGGGCCATGATCCCCTCCCTCCACGTGGCATCCTGCCTGGCTCAGGGGCGCACCGGGGCGTCCTCGGTCTGGGCCAGGAGCCAGGACACCTGGGCGTGACTCACCCAAGCGCTGGAGAGAGAGGCAGTGTGTGTCTGCCTGCCCAGCCTCCTCCTGAGGGACCAGTGTGGATGTGGGAGGATCCTCCATCGCCCTGCCTGGGTCCCTTGTTCCACCAAACTTTCCCACTGAGGCTCAGGCTTGGTGGCCCAGACTCTGCGCCCACTCTGTCCATAAGGTCACTGTGTCCCTGGGAAGCTGTGACTCCAGAGTCCCCTGGCTCTCACCGTCACTTCTTTCTTTTTCTTTTCTTTTCTTTCTTTCTTTCTTTCTTTCTTTCTTTCTTTCTTTCTTTCTTTCTTTCTTTCTTTCTTTCTTTCTTTCTTTCTTTCTTTCTTTCTTTCTTTCTTTCTTTCTTTCTTTCTTTCTTTTCTTCTTTTTTGGTTTTTCGAGGTAGGGTCTCACTCTAGCCCAGGCTGACCTGGAACTCACTGCCTCTGCCTCCCTAGTGCTGGGATTAAAGGCGTGCAGTACCACCCCCGGCTCTTTCTTTTTTTAAAATGTTATTTGCAAGCAGAGAGAGAGAGAGAGAGAGAGAGAGAGAGAGAGAGAGAGAGAGAGAGAGAATGGGTGCGCCATGGCCTCTAGCCACTGCAAAGGAACTCCAGACACATGAGCCATCTGGGTCCTGGGGAATTGAACTTGGGTCCTTCTGCTTTGCAGGCAACCGCCTTACCCACTGAGCCATCTCTCCAGCCCTCAAAGTTGCCTTCTTGCTGTTGAGGGCTCTCTCTGAGTATTTCCTGGGGTCTCTAGGCGTGAGAAAGATGTGGGGTTCTCTCAAGCAGTGTCTGCCCTAGCCCTCCTCAAAGTAGCAGGGAGGCTTCCACACTTTAAGGGGGACCTTAGTGGGTGTGGGGAGCCAGGAGCTACAGGGCTCCTGGCCTTCCTTAGGCTGAGCAGGCTTGCCCTGGGGGAGCTCAGATGGGCCCCCTGCTCCAGGGCTACAGCCCCTGGCCAGATCTGATAGGGCACGTTCCTGAGGGAGCTGCCTGCTGGCCGGGTCGGTGCTGACGCAGGCAGGGAAATATTAACCTGGCAGAACGGGCACATGCTTGCATGCATGCGTGTTCACAGGGAAGCCTTCCCGTGCAAAACTAAACCCAAGAGCCAGGAATGGAGGCATGCGCCTATAGTCCCAGCCCTCAGGAGGCTGAGGCTGGGGTATCCTGAGGCCAATTTGGGCTACATAGTGAATGCCTGCCTGGTTTTTTTTTTTAAAAAGCTGCAAAAAATCACAGTTGGGTGTAGTGGTGCATACTTATAATCCCAGAACTTGGGAGAAAGAGCAGAATCAGGAATTCAAAGTCATCCTCAGCTGCATAGAAGTTTGAGGCCAGCTTGCGCTAGAAAACATTAATTAGCTAGGTAGAGGTGGCACACGCTTTTAATCCCAGCTGTTTGGGAGGCAGAGGTAAGAGGATCATTGTGAGTTCGAGGCCACCTTGAAACTACATAGTGAATTCCAGATCAGCCTGGGCTAGAGCAAGACCCTATCTCCAAAATCAAAAACAAAATAAAATAAACAAAAAACCCACCCATTTAAAAAATTTATTTTTGGGGGAGTTCAAGGTAGTATTTTGCTCTAACCCAGGCTGAATTCACTATGTAGTCTCAGGCTTGCACAGTGATCCTCCTACCTCCCAAGTGCTGGGATTAAAGGCCCACACCACCAAGCCCAGCAATATATATATATATATATATATATATATATATATATATATATATATATATACACATATATTTTGTTTTTTTCAAGGTAGGGTCTCACTCTAGCTCAGGTTGACCTAGAATTCACTATGTAGTCTCAGGCTGGCCTCAAACTCAAGGTGATCCTCCTACCTCAGCCTCCCCAGTGCTGGGATTAAAGGCATGCCCAGCAATATTTTTATTTATTTGTAAGCAGAGAGAGAAGAGAGACAGAGAGAATGGGCACGTCAGGACCTCCAACTTCTGTAAGTGGACTCCAGATGCATGCACCACTTTGTGCATCTTGGGAATTGAACTGGGGTAGTTAGGCTCTGCTGACAAGCACCTTAACCACTGAGCAATCTCTCCAGCCCCATTTCTTAATGCTACTCTCACTTTTGGTTAGAGAAGCTTCTCTTTCCAGATAACGATAACTACTGGGGTGACTCAGAACTCAAAGGAGAGAGAAGAGGGGGTGGGGAGAAAAAAAAGCCAAAACTCACCAAAGTACTGGGAAGTGACAGTGGAGTGTTCAGCACTAAGAGAGACATCTCTGTCACACCCGCCAAGGGTCAGGAACCACTGCAGGAGAGGTGGTGAAAAGAATGTAAGAGCCAAAGGAAGGGGAGGAGTGTTTACAGTACTGTCGGATAGTCACAAAGTGGCTTGGATAGTTGTGACCTCATAGTGACTGATGCTACCTACACAAGACCTGCGTAACAGGAGGGAGGAAATGACATCAAAATAGAAAAGAGCCAGGCATGGTGGCCCATGCCTTTAATCCCAGCACTCGGGAGGCAGAGGTAGGAGGATTGCGGTGAGTTCAAGGCCACCCTGAGACTACATAGGGAATTCCAGGTCAGCCTGGACCAGAGCAAGACCCTACCTTGAAAAACCAAAAAAAAAAAAAAAAAAAGGGCTGAAGACATGTTAGTGGTTAAGACGTTTGCCTGCAATGCAGAAAGACCTGAGTTCAATTCCCCAGTGCCCATGTAAAGCCAGATGCACAAGAGGGTGCTTGTGTCTGGAGTTCAGTTACAGTGGCTGGAGGCCCTGGCACGCCCAGTGTCTCTTTCTCTCTCTCTCTCTCTCTCTCTCTCTCTCTCTCTCTCTCTCTCTCTCTCTCTCTCTCTCTCTCTTTCTCTCTCTCAAATAAATAAAAATCTTTAAAAAAAATAGAAGAGAGAGACTAACTGCAAAGAAGGGATTCAGTGGAGGGAACAGGGAGGGTGGTGGGAGGGGATTATGATCACAGTATATTGTTTACACTTATGAAAGTTGTCAATAAAAAAGTTTTGAAACATACAAAGAAGGTGCGAGGCTGGGGAAATGGCTCAGTAAAGGCGCTTGCTTGCAAAGTCTGCCCTCCAGGTTCAATCCCCCAGTCATCTATGGGGTGCAGCAGCAAGTGCACCCCCTCCCCCCACACTCAAATTTTAAAAAAGACTCAGGGCTCCAGGCCTGTGGAGGGCAGGCCCCAGGCGGGAAAAATTCGACCGTGGCTTCGTTGGCTTCCAGGCACTGGCCTAGGGCTCTGCGGGGATGGAGGAAGGGGGCCTGGGAGCAGCAGGGATTCTCTTACCAGCAGAGGCTGAAGGCGGCAGTTCACTGCACGGTGCGCTGTCTTTGCAAAGAGGTTGCTCTGGACAAAGACGTGCAGTTCAGCAAACAGACCTTTGCAGCAGTTTTGGAGAAAATTTTTTAAAAAATATTTTATTTATTTATTAGAGAGAGAGAGAGGCAGACACAGAGAGAGAATGGGCACACCAGGGCCTCCAGCCACTGCAAATGAACTCCAGATACATGTGCCCTCTTGTGCATCTGGCTTTATATGGGCACTGGGGAATTGAACTCAGGTCCTTTTGCATTGCAGGCAAATGCCCCAACCACTAAGCCATCTCTTCAGCCCTTGGAGAAAATTTTGCCAAAGACCTTGAAATGTTTGCCAGACATGCAAAAAGAAGCACAATTAGCACCGAAGACGTGAAGCTCTTAGCCAGGAGGAGTAATTCACTGCTAAAATATATCACAGAGAAAAATGAAGAGATTGCTCAGTTTAACCAAGAACAAAAGGCAAAGAAGAAAAAACTGGAGGATGAAGCTGGGCATGGTGGTGCACGCCTTTAATCCCAGCACTCGGGAGGCAGAGGTAGGCGAATGAGACCTTGCTTCAAAAAAACAAAACAAGGGCTGAAGAGATGGCTTAGTGGTTAAGACATTTGCCTGCAATGCAGAAGTGACCCGGCCTGAAGACCCTAAGGGAGAGAGTGAGAATGAAAAGGGACAAGAGACACGAAGAATGGAGACAATACAGGTGTCTGATCAAGTCTTGATGTATTGGAGCTCAGGCAAATGCTTATAAACCCTCTGGCAGGAGGAAGTACGGGGACACTTGTGTAGGAACTTGCATAGCTGGGTTGTTAAGCGACCTGAGGCAACGAGGTCATGTGACTTCTAGGAGGAAGCTTTGCAGGTGGGAAAAGGAAATTTAGCAGAGAAATACGAACTTAGCTTTTGTTAGTAGAGAAAATGGCAGAGACCTTCAAAATGGCATCGATGCAGTGAAGGCACAAATAAGCAGCTCCCCACAGGTCCCCCTTTCTTATTATTTTGAATGGCAAGATGGGACTGTGCCTGTCTTAGGCTGGAACCCCAGAAACAAGCCTTACCCATCCTGGATACAGGGACTCTACTGTCCCTGCTCTATCTTAGGTCGACTTGAATCTATCAGCATTCGAGCCCCCCCTTTACCCATCATTGGATAACCCAGCAGCAAATGGCGGGGCTCCTGTCTTAGGTTGGTGGGGCTGTGCCAGGAATGCAAGGTTCTCTTACCTGTCATTGGCTAACCAGTCCAGCAGTTATTTTATTTATGATGACTGTAATTATCATCATCGGCCATCTTGAGTTTATGATAATGGACCTGGATAGGCTGCATCTTTATGGGGTCTATTTGTTGCTGGAGGAAGGTCATTAGTTTGTTGAAAAGAAAAGGCCTAGCGATAGCAAGATTAATAAGCCAAATAAGGATCCTAACAAGGGAAGGAGGTAAGGCAAGACTCCATTTAGGCTGCTCCAGAGAGGATTGGAATAGATTTCCTTCCTATATTTCTCTCAGTTATTGAGAGAAATCCCTCTTTAATAATGTCTTTACTGCTGGGTGTGGTGGTGCACGCCTTTAATCCCAGCACTTGGGAGGCAGAGGTAGGAGGATTGCCGTGATTTCAAGGCCACCCTGAGACTACAGAGTGAGTTCCAGGTCAGCCTGGGCTAGAGTGAGACTCTACCTCGAAAAAAACAACAAAAAAATAATAATGTCTTTACTTAGTATCTTCTAAAAATACCATTCTTATTTTCCTTCATTAAAGTTCCACTGAAATGTCTTCTTATTAAGCATATCATAACATATCTAGTATCTACAATTTCCTTTTATCCCCATTATATGGAGCCACTGTTGAGACATGAATTGAAAAGGGAAGTAGCCATAGAAGGGAGAAAAAAAATGATATTAGGTGTTTTCAATAGCTTAATCATTTGATTTTCTTTTTTATAAATATTTTATTCATTTATTTTCAAGCAGAGAAATACAGAGAGAGAGAGAGAGAGAAAGAAAGAGAGAGAGAGAGAGAGCATCAGGCCACCACCTCGTGGGTCTGGCTTATGTGGATACTGGGGAATTGAACCCAGGGCCTTAGGCACTGGAGGCAAGTGCCTTAACTGCTGAGCCATCTCTCCAGCCCTTAATCATTTGATTTTCTTAAGAACAGCTTTATGTTCTAAGCAAGCCTAATGATTGAACCTGTTTAAATATCCCTTTTTTTAAAACCATGGGTTGATTACTTTAGCTAGGATTAGAGTTAAGAGTCACTGAGCCAAAAACTATAACTGGAATGATCAGGTCCAGTGGTAGCAGTGGTCAGTTTAGATGGTTTCACAAGCAAAAGAATAGTTGTATTCTGTCTTACAAAAACTTAGGCTAGAGAATTATTTAGTACTTAAGATTGACTTGTGGTGGTCACTCTTTTTCTAAAGCTTGCTGTGACTAGTCTTTTTGACAAAATCCAAAATTAGTTTTCTTATTAAATGATATCAAGCAAATACCTTTTGCAATTATTATATGTAGTATAGAAATTTTTGTAATTGAAGCCTTTACCAAAATTTAGGAGTAGATCCTTTTTTCTAAGAATGCCAAATGAATATAACCATTGATAAGTATCTCTAACCATTGAACAACCTGATCCTTAACAGACTTATAAGTTAAACACTTTCTAGGGGTATTCTCGCCCCTTTGATTTATAAGCAAGCGTAAAACATATAGCATTTACAGTAGTCAATGTCTCTAACCATTATGTCTTTCTTTCATTATTTCTCTTTCAACTCAGTTTACCCATATAATCATGGACTTTAGCACCATAAAGAGGATATAAATCTCTGTGTGTTATTATTTCCCTTAAATTCATCATTAACCAGAGGGCCAGTCTGGTTTATGAGGAAGTGTTGGGAAATATGTCTGCTTCTGGGTCTATCTCCAAAAAAGCTCTGTTTTGGAGACAGAATCAGGCTGAGCATATTGATATGTGTCTTTTCTATTATTTAGTCCATGAGAGTTAGCACATGCAGTTGGCTTTTATAGAAAAACTGGCATCTAATATTTATTTGTCTACAGAACTTAGTCTCTCATCCTTTATAGAATTCAGAGAAATAATACCAAATTGACTAAACTTTCATCTAATAGTAGAAAACATGTATTCTAGTATCAGAAGAATTAGGCATTTCTTTTGTATGTAACACCTCTATAAATATAATTTTTTTTGAGGTAGGGTCTTGCTCTATTCGAGGCTGACCTGGAATTCACTCTGTAGTCTCAGGGTGGCCTCAAATTCATGGCAATCCTCCTACCTCTGCCTCCCGAGTGCTGGGATTAAAGGCGTGCGCCACCACACCCGGCTCTATAAATATAATTTTAAGAAAGCTGACAAACCATACTTATTAGCACATATTTATAGATTTTATAATATATGGATATAAGATATCTCCTGTTAATAGTTTCATGATGTATAGGCAAAATATAATGATCTCTGAGACAAGTCATACTTAACACATTTACCATATTAGAGAATCATCTGTGACCTTTAAAACCTTTGAATATATTTGACAAATCACCCTTGGTAGAATTTTCAAAACTGATCAAGGTTAACCTGAGGAAACAAAAGTCTGTATCATAGTTAAAATCAGAACATTGTACAATCAGAAAGGTGCCCTTGAATAACCCAGGAGGAATTTTTTTATTAGTCCAGTAAACATATCTGTCATCCCCCTCCCTCAGCTCTGTAAAAATAAGAATATCATATATATTATGAGGCTTAATTCACTTTGAATAAGTGGTTTTATAGAAAAAAAGCTTCACAAATTGACTAGAAATCAAATTAATTGAATTTAGCCTTAAACAATTTTTGTATCTTTTTTATTTATCAAGGATTTAAAAGTTCCCATTTGCCGGGCGTGGTGATGCACACCTTTAATCCCAGCACTTGGGAGGCAGAGGTAGGAGGATCTCCATGAGTTCAAAGCCACCCTGAGACTACATAGTGAATTCCAGGTCCGCCTGGGCTAGAGAGAGACCCTACCTCGAAAAACCAAAAAAAAAAAAAAAATCTTAATAAATCTTTTATCTTAACCTTTACTCCTCGCATCTTTAAAGCTTCCTTTAAACCTTCAACAAATAATTCATGCTTACTTCTTCTTCTTCTTTTTTTTGTTTTTTTAAAAACATTTTATTTATTTATTTGAAAGAGAGAGAGGCAGACAGAGAAACAGAGAATAGGAGTGCCAGGGCTTCTAGCCACTGCAAATGAATTCCAGATGCATGCGCCCTCTTGTGCATCTGGCTTTATATGGGCACTGGGGAATCGAACTTGTGTCCTTCTGCATTGCAGGCAAATGCCTTAATCACTAAGCCATCTCTTCAGCCCTTTTTTTTGGTTTTTTGATCTGGGTTCAATTCCCCAGTGCCTACGTAAAACCAGATGCACAAGGTGGTACATGCATCTGGAGTTTGTTTGCAGTGGCTTGAAGGCCCTAGCATGCCCATTCTCTCTCTCTCTCTCTCTCTCTCTCTCTCTCTCTCTCTCTCTC
>PVHP010055504.1:0-10124 GCA_004024765.1 Zapus hudsonius | reverse complement strand
CACTGTCCGCTGTCTCAGGGCTGGGGCCCACAGAGCTGGGGGGAAGGCGCAGGGGGATCACAGAGGCGAGCAGATGCATATTGTATATCAATGTGGTTCTTTATTCAATTGGGGGACTTACACTTTATAGGAAAAGGGGGTCTGGGGCATGGGGAATGGGGAAGGGAAGAGGAGATTGGTTGATGGGGGTGGGGAGTTGACAGCCTGCACTGGGATAGGTGGGTGGGACAGGTGGGTGGGGACAACCTGAGAACACCTCATTTTTGGGGGCCATGAGTGGCAGGAAATACTTGATGCTAGCTACGAGATGCTAGCCACGGTCCAGTCCGTGGGGATGGGTACAAGGAAGTTTTGCTGATACCCAATGCCAGTCATGCTGAAATGGAAATGCTGGTTTCTGTGGCCAGCCCACGGGGGTTGGGAGTCAGGGTAGGTGGAGCTGGGAAACGCCTACCAAATCGGGGTTTCACCTCACTCATACATCCTTAACCCTCTGTTCTCCGTGCCTTTAGTAGCAGCGCCAACAGGCAGTGCCCAACAGGGAGAAACAGAGAGAAATAGTGACAGATTTTTTTTCTACTTGTCATTACTTTGAGCATGCTTCCCAGAGACTTCTTTGCCCATTTTTTCTCCTGAAATTTTATTATTTCTGTTTTTAGTGTAAATTTTTTCAATCTTTTGGTAACTGGCAGGCACTAAGTAAAATGATAGTATTATCACCTCACATGCTTGCTATTACCTTACCTCTGCTCATTAAATATAAACCTCATTCAGGAGACTACAAACTATTTTAGTAATACAGCATCTCTGATCAACAACATAATTCAGAATGGATTTTTAAATGTACCAATACAGTGCCAGCATATACTCTAAAGGACGAAGGTTTCATTGAACACATACAACAGAACCAGGAAACAAGACCTTTGATTGGAAGCTGTTCCATCACCAGTTGCCCTAGCCTTTTATAGGCAAGCACCTTAATCGCTGAGCCTTCTCTCCAGCCCCTTCCCTGGCCTTTTTTTTTTTTTTTTTGCAAATAGCAATATCATTAGTTTCTTTTTTAAATTTATTATCCATAATTAGATACACTTAATAAGGGAATAATGTGTTGATGTGTCCACTTCCCCTATTTCCCTCTTCCCTGTCCCCAGTCATTTGGACTGCCCTGGCCTAATTTCCCATCACCAAAATGGAAAATCAAGGTGCAATGCATCCTCCAGGTGGTGATCTAAGGGCAGAACACCATTTTACCATCCCAGTGATGATTACAGAAGCAAAGACTGTGATTGCTGAAGATGAGATTATCCTCTGGAAATGCAGCCAGAGTCTCTCAGTAAGTAAGAGAACCCTTACCAGCTGGCTCTAACAAGGTTGAACCTACTTCCAGTCTTGTGTCTTACTGTGATGGAATGGAGACTGATAAATTTCTGTTTCATTCCTTTTGCCAGTCACAAGAAATCAGCCTGCTACGTGGTGGTACACGCCTTTAATCCCAGCACTGAGGAGGCAGAGGTAGGAGGATCACCATGAGTTCAAGGCCACCCTGAGACTACATAGTGAATTCCAGGTCAGCCTGGGCTAGAGTGAGACCCTACCTTGAAAAACAAAAAAAATAAAATAAAATAAAGAAATCAGCCTGCTGGATCCATATGTTCTACATCTGCCTATTCAAAGAACTATTTTAAAGTATTGAGAAAAAACTGCATCTGTACTAAACATGTACAAACTTTTTTCTTGTCATTATCCTCTAAATGATACATAATAAAAACAGTCACATTGCTGTAAGTAGTATATGTAGATCTAGGTATTTTATTTTTAAAAGATGGGAGAAGCCAGGTATGGTAGTACATACCTATAGCTCAAGTCACTCCTGATTGAGTAGAAGGATCACTTGAGCTTAGAATTTTTTAAATGTTTTATTATTTATTTCCATGGGAGAAGAGAGAGAGAGAGAGAGAGAGAGAGAGAGAGAGAGAGAGAGAGAGAGAGAGAGAGAGAGAGAGAATGGGCAGACCAGGGCCTCCTGTCGCTGCAAATAAAACTCCAGTCTTATGTGCCACCCTGTGCATCTGGCTTTAATTTGGTATTGGGGAATAAAACCCATGCTTTCAGATATTGCAGAAAAATACCTTTAACTGCTGAGCCATCTCTCCAGCCCCAGAATTCTTATTTTGAGACAAGTCCTAATATTTAGCCCAAACTGGCCCAGAGTTCACTATAGTTCTATCTTCTTTGAAACATGTGGAGATCCTCCTGCCTCAGCCTCCAAAGTGCTAGAATTCCAGGCGTTTCACCCAGTTTAGTCCAGCTGTTTCCAGCATGGGCAACAAGCCAAACACACCTGTCATAAATATACATATATATGGATGTGTACAGATTATATGCAAATACTATGCCACTTCACATAAAGGACTTGAGCATCTTCAGATTTTGGTACCTATGGGGATCCTAGAACAAATTCCACATGGATACCAAAGTACAATTTTATGCATGAGGGTGTATACATGAGTCATGAGATGATCACCTGGAAACATATACCAATTCTGTGTCCCAATAATTAATTTACAACTACTTATATAACCTTTACGTGGAGATTAATATTTATCTAATAATAGAGGGGTCATAGAGGGGAGTCCGCATCCTGACCTCATTCTTTTTGCCTTAATATGGCAAGGATCAAGTTGACAAATCAGAGTGAAAGGGAGATGAAGATGTAAATACTCACTAGCCTCTGACTCATTCATACCTCTGTATGTAAGTAAAAACGACAAGAGCTGGGCATAGTGGCATGTCGTAGTCAGACACACGCCGCTGGGATGAATCTCAAAACCAGGCACAATTTGGGGGAGGAAAATATTTATTGAACAGATCCAGGGGAAGTTAAGGAAAAAGGCTGGCCCCCTTTACAAAAGCAAGCAAAGAGAGAGTTAACCCACCACCAGCAGCAAGCAAGCAAGCACACTCCAAACTGGCAAACCAAAGGAACTCCAGGCTTGGGCTCAGACTGCTTTTTGCATATGTATAGCTATAATTCCAGACCCACCCCAGAAACACCTTAGGGCTGAACCCTAGGATCTGGCCAAGGTGACACACTTCCTCCAGCCAGAATTGGCTGGAGAGAATTTACAATTTAATAAACACAATTATAATAAATGCTATTGGGAGACATTATTCAAACTATCACAAGGCACATGCCTTTAATCCCAGAACTCTGGAGGCAAAGAGATAGGAGGATTGCCCTGAGTTCGAGGCCACCCTGAGACGACATAGTGAAATCCATCCAGGTCAGCCTGGGCTAGAGTGAGACCCTACCTCAAAAAACAGAAAGAGAGAGAGAGAGAGAGAGAGAGAGAGAGAGAGAGAGAGAGAGAGAGAGAGAGAGAGAGAGAGAGAAGGAGTTCTACTAAATCTGAATTTTGCTTCTCTTAAAATGCCAGAGAGAAGGTATATTTGTTCAGGCTCTGAGAAACACTAACCCATGTAACATTTTGAAACACCCATCAAATCTACACAATGGTAGAAAGAGAAGACAATTTTTACATCCTCTTTTGCCATGGCCTGTCCTCAATTAAGCCATCTGGAAGATGAAACTTGTTGGCTGTCTGTGAGCATATAGCAATGACTTAAGTGTCTTCAGGGGAGTCTGTAATGCTATTTTTTTTATAAATTATATCTTTATTATCCATATTTACATACACTGAATGAGCAAATAATGTGTTGGTATCCCCAGTTCCCCGATTTCCCTCTTCCTTGTTCCCAGTCATCTGGGTATCCTCCTCCATGGGCAGTCTGGATCATTCCATGGGGTAGGGGGTTATGGATAGCCTAGGAGTCAACCTGGTTCCACCCCCTCTTTGTATGTTGTATGAGAAGGGCAATGCTATAATCTTTTTTATTTTTTATTTTACCTCATTAGAATGAGTCTAGGAGACCCTAATGTAAAACCTGAAACTGCTGGAGGTAAACATATGTAAAACACTGTGATAGGCAGTGACAATGATGTTCTCAACAGGACTCCAATAGCACATGAAAATAACCCCACAAATTGACAAATGGTATTATATGAAGTTAAAACAACAACAAAAATAAAATTTCTGCACAATAAAGGAAACACCAGTGAAGAGACATCCTACAGAATAGGAAAAATGCTTGCAGACCACACATCAGACAGAGAATTAATATGTAGGATGTATAAAGAACTGTACAAATTTAATACCAAAACAAGTTATCCAATCAGTAAACCAAATAGATAATTCTCAAAAGAAGAAACGTGAATATCTAATAAATACCATGTTCAGCATTTTTAGCCATCAGAGAAATTCAAATTAAAACTGTTTGAGATTCCATCTCATCCCAGTCAAAATGGCTAGCATCAAGAAAACAAGAACCAAAAGAGAGAGAGAAAGATAGGTGTGGTGGTACATACCTTTAATCCCAGAATTCTGGAGGCTAAGGTTGGAGGATGACCATGAGTTCAAGGCTAGCCTGGGCTACAGACTGAGTTCCAAGTCTGCCTGGACAAGATGAAATCTTGCTTGAAAAGAACAAGAACAAGAAAAAGGAAGAGGAGGAGGAGGAAAGAAAATAAATGACAACAAATGCTACTGAGAATGTGAGGAACCCTTATTCACTGCTGGTAGGAGTGTAAACTTGTGCAGTCACTAAGTATGGAGGTTTCTAAAAAAATGAAAATGAAACTACATACGACCCAGCTCTAGCGCTCCTGTTTATATATCCAAAGGACTCTAAGTCAACAGATTACAGAGGTACCTATCTGCACATCCATGCTTCTACCCGCACTATTCACAATAGCCAGGAAATGGAACCTGCCTTGCCATCCATTAACATAAAAACTAAGAAAATGTGGCACATGTACACCATGGAATTTTATGTAGCCATTAATAAAAATGAAATCATGACCTATACAAAAAATGGAGGCAACTAGAAATTGTTCCAACACGTGAAGTCAGCCAGATTTAAAAAGATAAATACCACATTTTCTCTCCTACAAAGAAGCTACATTTTAAATTATACATGTGTGTTTTATATATGTATGTCTGTAGGTCATGAAACTAGAAAGCAGAATATGAGAAGGGAGGAAGAAATCTTTAGGCGTTTTGGAAATACAGACTATAATGGAATACATGTAATAGGAAAGTGGAAGGGAAGACAAACTAAGGGAAGAAAGGAAACCAGATAAAGGGCGAAGATGGCATGGAGGATAGAGGGAAATGAATGCAAACAAAGTATATGACACATATCTATGAAGATGCTATGATGAAACCCATTGTTTCATGTGGCAAGCTATTTTTTTATTTTAGAAAATGGACATAATAATGATTTTAATTACTCCAGCTTTCAGCTTTCCTTCATGTCACAGTACAGTTCAACACTTTAATGACTATTTCATAAAAGTTTGATAATGAACAGCCTTTGGCCTTTAAAGCACACGACAAAAAATCAAGGCAGAAAACACAAAGATTCTATGTCTATTCTGTCCTATATAAGTTATTACATAGTTACCTGTTTCACAATAAACTTTGATGATAACTAATTTAATACCCATGAAATCAGAAGTCTTACTGGCCAGAACAAGTCGGCGAGTAGTTGTTTACATGACCAAGAGAAAGCACTGCCTCTCATTCTCCCCGTCTTTTCTCCAGAAGCCACTGTTTGGGAACTCACAGCCCTACTGGCTCCTATACCTCCATCCCTTCCTTCCTTTGCAGCATAGTTATATCTCTCTAATAATAATAAAATGTTACTATTCTATTAGGAGAGCTGGGGAGAGAGATTAGGCCTTCATTTCCCAAGCCACCTAGACATTGTAATCTTTCTTGACTTCTGCACATCTGCAAAAGCCCAGGAAGGAAGACCTTCCCTGTAGCATACTATGAGACGGGACAGACTCAGTAAGCTTTTGCTTCCCCAGAAGCACACTCCACTGCCTACTCAACTCTGAACTGAATTGTATCCCCTCAAATTCCTAAGTAAAAGTCTTAACCCCTAAAGATGACAACTGTACTTAGAGATTAATTGAAGTTAAATGAGGTCGTAAGAATGGGTACCTGATCTGATAGACTAGTTCCTTTGGAAGAGCTTTCATTCTTTCTCCCTCCCTCCTTGCTCCTTCCCTAATTCCCATAGTCATGAAGAGGTCCTGTGAGCACACAGCAAGAAGGCAACCATCTGCAAACCAGGAAGTGACCCCTCATCAGAAGTCACATCAGCCTGCACCTTCATTTGAACTTCCAGCCTATGAATTTCTGTTAAGTCTCCAGCCTGGGGTACTTTGTTATGGCAATACCAAGGCACTAAAATTGAGTCCAACTCCTTTCTGACCATTTCCTTCTCTGTAGTGCTCACTGTACTACTTAACAAATTTGCTTTTGGAGATTTATCTCCCTGAAACAGAAGCACATCCTTACCTCTCCTTAGCAGCAGCTTCCTGAGCTACAAATACTAAGGTTTTTCTTTTAACCTCATCCCATTCTTTCAATTAGCTTAAAGATCTTCCCCATAATTTATTCAACTTGAAAAAATACATTATTGCCAGGTGTGGTGGCACACGCCTTTAATCCCAGCACTCGGGAGGCAGAAGTAGGAGGATCACCATGAGTTCAAGGCCACCCTGAGACTACATAGTGAATTCCAGGTCAGCCTAGGATAGAACAAGACCCTACCTCAAAAAAACAAAAAAAGAAAAAAATACATTATTCATGTGGGTAACAAATTTCTACTCTGTAAATCATTTTACAACAATAACTACAAGATGTAAATATTCTACCATTTACAGTATCCTCCAGTATCAGTATGAGCATACATGTATTATGTCATGTGCACATGCTGTTATGGTATGCACACACAGACATACTAGATTGCTATATATATAGAGAGAGAGCATATATGCATATATATATATATATATATATATATATATATATATATATATATATATAGAGAGAGAGAGAGAGAGAGAGAGAGAGTAAGATTAAACTCTAGGGGCATTCAGATTTCCTTGACTCTATACAAGTAAAATTTAAACATAGCTGGATATAATGGCACATGCCTATAATCCCAGCACTTGTGAATCAGACAGAAGAATCATGAGTTCAAGACCAGCCTGAGTGACATAATGAGACTCTGTCTCAGAAAAGAAAGAGACAGAGAGAAAGGAAGGAAGAAAGAAAGACAGGGAGGGAGGGAGGAGGGAAGGAAGGGAGGGAGAGAAGGGAGAGAGGGAGGAAAGAAAAATTAAAGATAACCTTGAGTTTCCCAATCCTGTCCAAACATTTTCTTCAATAAGATTTTTTTAGGAAATCATCCAGGGAGCAAAGATGACAAAATATATAATAGTTCTATGCCCTGCTTATTGTCACTTGTGAATGTTTCCTTAAAAGTCATTACATTGCTCAGAACCCTGTATGAGAACAAAAGCTAGGGATTTTGCTCATGTTCCCTGCATTTTAACAGAAACCTTGCTGGTGAACTCCTGCAAAGGATGGACAGAGTCCATGGTGGTCTAAATGTTAGTTGGGCTCATTCTGAAAAGTAGCTCCAAGAACTGTCAAACTTCCACACATTCCACTCCCTCTTCTTCAAAGGATACCTCAGTGCCAAGATAGCAAAGTGAATTCCAGAAAGTAGGAGGCTACAGATGTCCCCTCTCACTTGGCATGGCCTTTGGTGAGCAGCAATGAGCCACTGTGATGGAATTTAAAAACCCAGTTGTCTCCTGGGTGATTTGCCTTCATGCTCTAATGGCATAAAGCACTGCTACCTGGGTCTAACTGTGCATATTAGCACTGTTAGATGGTGGATAGTTCAAATGATTTTATCCTAGTGGTAAAGGGTAACATAGACAATTGTGTATGGGATAGAGTTGGATTCCCCCTGCCACACTAACTGTACACCTGCAGGTGGAGACACGGAGCTGTCCATGTGAGCCAGCAGGGTTTGTTCTTGTTTATTATCCCCACAAAACATGTACCCTTAGCTTTACCACTTATCCTTTCCATTTGCTTCTGTGAATCCTGAAGCCAGGATCATAAATACACACACACACACACACACGTAAAAAAAAGCTGGCAATACCCTCCTTTCTGTCTTAATTGATAAGCATAATGTAAAAAGAGAATTAATGTTGACCCTATTTCATCAAAAGCAATTTCAAGAAATCTGTGAAAGAAGAAGAACACAAAAGGTTGTAAACTATTGCTTATCTCTATGGTAACTCGGTCATTTGTATTCCTAAGGAAACAGTTACCATACCTGCCCTTGTACTTTGAGCCTGACCTTACTGAATTAACATTTATAGGGCTGTGTGTTCACTCTCTCACATGTGAGGAGGTGCACAGATGTCCTCTATGTTAAGCATTCCAGTTAGTAAATGCATCACAAAGAAGCTGAGCAAAAGATGGGCCCATATGCGCAGGTGCCAGCTCTGCCTGGAGCTAGGTTAAGGCCACACACTGGAGCCAGAGCTAGAGACCAGATGGCTACTGGGAGAGCTCCTGCCTTCCAAAACACCAGATGGGAATGTACTAGTAAACATGCATGTCATTTTCTCTGGACATGCCAATGCATGAATAATTGTCCTTCCTTTAGGCAGTGTATTACTTTCCTGTGGCTACCCTAACAAATTACCACAAACATGATGGCTTAAAGCAACAGATATTTCTTTGTACATAGTTATAGAGACTAGAAGTCCAAACTAAGGCTGTTGGCAGAGCCATGCTCTCTCTGAAGGTTTATTCATAGTTAAAAATAGGTGGCATTGCTCTTTTTATACCTTATGTCAACCAACCCTGTGGAAGGAGGAAGCCCACTATTAAGTAAAGAACTGGCAATAATAGAAATGAGGTACTAGCTCAGGGTCACTAAGCAAATAATAGAGCCAGGATTTAAACTTTAACTCACTTGGTTCTATAGTATGTGATCTTTGCATTAAACCTTCATATTGCCTTTCTCATTTGATTCAAGAGTAACAAGAAGTTACTCTCTATTCCCCCAAGAGCCCTTGAAGAGCCAGGGATGGCTCCGTGAGTTAAAAACACTTGCTGCACAAGTCCTGAGATCTACCTCTAACACCCACATAAAAAGCCACACGTATCTGTAACCCCAGCACTGAGGGGACAGAAACAAGAGATTGGCTGGGAATCGCTCGTCAGCCAGATTGACCAAAAAATAGCACCTTCAGGTTCAGTGGCAAACCTCATCTCAAAGAAACAATGTGGAAAAGCAATAGATCTGACATTCTACTTTGGCCTCCACACACTTATACATCTTCACACACACACACACACGCATACACACACATCATACATACACACGCAATTAAAAAATAAAATATAAAACCTTAAATTTGTTGGGCATGGTGGCACTCACTTTCAATCCCAGCACATGGGAGGCAGAGGTACGAGGATCATTTTAAGTTCGAAGCTAGCCTGGATCTATAGAGGAGACCCGACCTCGAGGAAAAAAAAAACTTAATTTTTTTAAGAAGTCATGTTTCTTTCATCTTTCTATGTCAGAAAGACAACTGATGAAGAAAGCAGTCCCACAGAAAAACAATGATTCTTGTCTAAAGCAAAAGATCTGTAGTAAATTGTTTTCACATCTTTTGAACCTAAATGATACCAAAAATGACCTTAATTAAATAGCCTGATTTTATCACAGATTGGTTAAAAATTAAAGCTTACCACTAGTCTCTGCTGGACTCTGTCCTAAGCATGTTTCTCCAATGCTGAGTTTAATTTATATTTTAACTTAATAAACCATAACCATGATAGCTATGCAAAGTTCTGTGCATCCTAATGAATATGTCACCAAAAGACAAGTACCATATGATCCCCCCTATATGTGGAGCCTAATCAAAATAGGAGACAGAGAATAAAGAGTAGTTGCCAGGGACTGAGGGGTAGGGGTTAAAGAGCTGTCATTAAATGAATATAAACTTTTAATTTTGCCAAAGGAAAAATGTTTGGGAGATCTGATTCATAATATGGTTAATACTATTGAACTGTATTCTTATAATAGGTTAACTGGTAAAATTTGTTCTATATGTTTTACCACAATTAAAATATATAATACTCTACTCGAGCTCCCCTAAGCACTTTTTCTTT
>PVHP010055503.1:0-10140 GCA_004024765.1 Zapus hudsonius | reverse complement strand
CTCTCTCTCTCTCTCTCTCTCTCTCTCTCTCTCTCTCTCTGCTTGGACCTGTGAAAGGGAGCCAGCCTCTTTCACCATTATGAAATATTCCCTGGATCTTTAATTTCAATAAATCCTTTCCCCCCTTAAACTGTGCCTGGTTTGGAGGTTCATCCCAGCAGCATGTGGCTATGACAATAGCATTGTGACCTCAGTAACCTATGAGAAGTCTCTCAAGCACCTCCTCGTCCCTGGGTTTGGTCAACCTCTGCAGCCACAGAAGCTCCATCGGGTGTGATTCTGCTCCTCGTGTGTGTGAAAGAGGGGACTGTGTCCAAGACATTCCCTTCCCCATAATCTGTGTACAATGCTCCTTCCCCATTTTTTATTATGGGCCATCCAGAATTATTTCTTCCTCCTGGCTAGAGAGACTTGGTGAGGATCAGGGACTTCACCCACATACCACACTCTGCCGGTCTATAAAGACTCCCCGGTCTGCTCCAGGGAAAAGGCCAGGAGACTGATAATCAGTGTGAACATGTACAAGGAAGAGACACATTTCTGGTTTTCTTCAATGACTTTAATGGGAAATTTGAGGCCTCTGAGCTATGGTGTAAGCCCGGCTCTATGGAAGCATCTGGCAATCTGTGGACTCAGAGGAGAAATGCATCACTGCAGTTGAGGTAAGGAGCCCTGGTCTCCCTCCTCTCTCATCCTAGAAGTTTGTAATTATGAAAGCCGGATAAACCTTAATATAATTGTCAATGACACTATGCTATAAATTATTTTCTTCCATTGATGCTGTCGTCCACCTATCAAAAGGGTTAGTTCAAAGTAACAAATATACTATGTAAGATCAAAACATGTATCTGTAACTGTGCCAAATACCTACAAGTGGGAAACTTCTAGAAGCAGATTTTGTGAGTGGGCCACAAAAATATTCAGGCCTGAAAGAAACCATCTAGCTCAGCACACTCACTGTCCCAATCCATTACCCCATTCTGTCCCATGCTGGATTCTTCCAGACTCTGTTCAATAGGATCTAACCTAGAAAGACCTCAGGTCCACTCTTGGTTCTGTGGCCTGAATTTCAGTTTGTAGAGCTGTGTCCAATAACAGCCATTACAATACTACTGAATTCCTACCAGCTGTTCTTCCAAAGAACAACTGAAGACACTTCAAAGTCATAACATTGCCAGCTTTGCCCTCTCCTCAACCCCAAACAGGAAAGCGGGAAGACCCCTCCCCTTCACATTAAAGGCATCTGTTAGACCGAGGACTTGTTCGTGGTCCCACAACACTTCAGAGCAGAGAGCTCTCAAGAGTTGGCATCTTCTCTAGGGAGAGGGACTGTTTCTGATTCCATGTTGCTAAAATACTAGAAAACAAACGTTTCACTGTGTCTCTGCTTTTTTCAAATTTGTATCTGTTCTCTCTGCCACATGGGCATTTCTAGATTTGAGAGTCCCTTTCATAAATTTGGGCTTTGGGGGTTCCTCCCAGGCTCCCTCCCTTCCCTCTCCAGTGCAGAGTAGACAGCACCTAGATCCTACACGGCCCTCTGTCCTCTTGCTCCCCTCCCAGCAAGCTCTATTGGGTGGAAGAGACAATGTAGGCTGTGGCGATGTACTTCTTGCCATTTCCATAGGTAGTCTTGTCCCAGGTATAGGTCTTTATGGCCAAAGGATAGCCACCCAGACTTAACTGGCACCTGTGGGGAGAGACCATGAATCAGCAGGGTCCACCACCCTACCCTGCCTCTGTCCCAGGCAGGAAAGACCAAGCTGACCCCAGCAGTAAGGTTCCAGCTCCAGAACAGAGATATCAACATTTTGTGGCCACAACCCTAACTCCCTGTGTGCCATGAACTATTAAGTACTGAAGCTTAATGTTTATCTTCCTAAGGGACACAGCGCTCCTCACTCTTCCTTGAGGACCCAAAGTTCCCAATTGACACAGAATATGGGGGCCTGTTATTATCAACTATTCTCTTTGGGGGTACAGGGTTCTCCCAGATAGTCCTAAGAGCCGAATAGGGAAGCTTAGAGCTCCAGCCCTGTTTATGGCTTTGTAGATTAAGGTACTGCCTAAGACTTCAGTTGTGGGGAAAGGAGATAGCTCTGCAATTCAGATGCAGGGTGGCAGTTACCAGTCCAATACAATAACTTCAGTACTCAAGAGACACACAGTGACCCACCCACCCCTCTCAGCCACTGAGTGGCAGAGTCCAGATCTCCTGTGTGACCATTAGAGGCCCAGTGCCCTTGGCTGGCCCAGTACTCACGTTTTGCCTGGTCTGGCGATGAAGCACAGGGAGTAGAGGGCAAACTCAAACTCAGGGCTGCTTCCTATGAAAGCTGAGCCCACTTCCTTATAATAGCCGTCCCAGTTGAACTGTATGGCTAAGACGTCAGGGTAGGAATCCCACTGCAGAGGGAAGGTCAGCAAAGGGGATCTGGTGAAGACCACAGCAGAGCCAGGCAGATGCCAGAAGTCAACAGTCAGCCAGTATTTGCAGAAGGTTCTTAAAGAGCCTTCTGGGGACACTAGCTTCTTAAAACAGTATTTTAAAACAATCTATCCTCTGCAAAGGTACAAAGTTATCTGAGCCCCACTTTGACTCTGTCTCTCTCTCTCTCTCTCTCTCTCTCTCTCTCTCTCTCTCTCTCTCTCTCTCTCTCTCTCTCTCTCTCTCTCTCTGCAGCTGCCAGTGCCAAGGAGACCAGAGTCAAAATCCACATGGCCCACTGAGAGCAGCAGGAACACAGCTTTTCTCTATGGTCCTCACACATGTGAGAAGACAGTTTATTACCCCAAATCATTTCCTGGTGTAAGGCAGTCAAGATTTCTTAGGAAACATGTAGAATTGAACTCAGAGTAGACATGCTGAAAATTCCAGCCATCCTCCCTCTAAGGACATTCAGGCAGGGAGTAAATGGATATATATGTTTTCCAGTCTGAAAATCCTCCCTTGGCCTTGGCCTCCCTCCAGGATATAGTTCCCTCTGTCTCCTATCCCTCCTGTAGTTCTAGGAGCTTTTCACCATTTCCTGTCTGGTGAAACCTGCTGTTCAGCACACTGTATTCACAATCTCCTTTGAGCTGCCGTTGACTGGGTGAGAAGCAGGTCTGACTGTTTGAAACTGAGAGGGAAGGCAGGAAGTCTAGACAGCAGCAAGGTTTTTCCAGGCCAGGTACTCACAGGCCCATCGTAGTTGTGACTGTAATAGTCAACAAGACCCTCCTTCTCCTGCAGGTAGAAGCGGATCCAGTTATGGAAGCCGGTGACCTTGCCCTTTTTGACCTCACCTGTAATAGAATCCAAAGTAGGTGATCTGGGCTTCTCCTGGCCCTTCCCTCCAATCCCATTTCTCCTACTCTTGGCCAAGACTCTTTCTCCTCCTTAAGTTCTGACTTCTAGAATGTTCACCTGTTAGCCTGACTTCCTGGAGTCCTTCACATCCCTGTCTTCCCCTTTCTGCTCAAGGCTCAATCCCTTCTGGCTGGATCTAGTGACCACTCTGGTATATTCTTCTAGCTGCTTTCCCAGGATGAAGCCAAGCTCCATGGGCACCTTATGGGATGGAGAATGGGATAGGGAGGAAGGCCCACTATGGCCCCCTTGGGAAGCAGCTGGCTAAGCCAGGGAAGCAGAGGAGCACTCAGAATCAGACATGCCCAAATACTTGCTCATCCTAAGTGTCTTCCCTGGGAATACCAGTTTCTGGTCTTCTTTCCCTCTTAGACATTCTAGAGACAATCCCTCAGTTTGACCTCCTCCCTTGGCCTTCAAGTAAACTTGCCCCTCTCTGCCAGCTAACTTGGCTGCCTAATCAGCAGCACTCAGGCTGTCCTGACCCCAGTTTAACCATTCCTCTTCATCCTCATCCCCCTACTCCTCTCTACCGAGCCGAGAGAACCCACCTGAGAAGACATGTTCAAAGCCACTTGAGTCCCCTTCTTCACTGCCTCTTGAATAAAGCCCAAACCACATGTTCTTCAAGTCATCCACGAACTCTTGTTCTGAGCTGTAGCGGTCTGTGGACAGGAACACAGAGGACTCTGGAGGCGGGAAGTAGGGCCAGATCATGGGAAGCAAGGAAGGGTATCTGCTCCACCACAGCAAGAGAGACTGGGGTTCCAGCCACAGATGAGACCAGCTCCTCAATTCACATGTTCAGTGGGGAGCCAATGGTGGTGAGGCCTAGATATGAAGGCTGAGGACTCAGTGTAGAAAACAAAGACAGGGTCTCTACAGTTTACATTCCATGGGAGGAGACAAATAACAAGCAGGGAAACAATAAATAATTTCATATGTGTTAAGCCTAGCCCTTAAGTGGAGAGAGAGACTCAGGAGTGCTATGTGTTGAATGTGTCCCCAAAAGTGCATGTATTGGTGCTCAATGTAACAGAATAAAGATACAGGACCTTCAAGAGATGATTAGGGGACTGGAAAGACTGCTCAGCAGTTAAGGCACCTGCAGAGCCTACCAACCACAGTTCAATTCCCCAGTGTCCACATATGCACAAAGTGGTACATTTTTGCAGTGGCTGGGGGTCCTGATGTGCCCATTCTTTCTGTCTGTCTTTCTTCTATCTCTCTTTCTGCTTGCAAATAAATTAATAAAAATATTTCTTTCAGGGGCAATTAGGCTGTGACAGCTCTGTCCATGAGTGAATTAATGCCATTTTGTAGCATTTCTTATTGAGAGGATGGTTTTCTTTAATAAAGATGATTGTAGAGCTGGACATAGTGATGCATGTCTATAATCCCAGCACTTGGGAGGTGGAGGCAGAAGAATCAGGAGTTCAAGGCAATCCTCAGCTACTCTGTGAGTTCAAGGCCAATGTGGGGCTACATGAGACCCTTCTCGAAAACAAAATGAACAAAAATGAATTCAGGTCTTTTTCCTCTTCTGTCTTCTAGCATGACATGTCACAGTGTGAAGGCCCTCACTATATGCTGCTCCTCATTCTTGGACTGCCCAGCTCCCAGAGCTGTGAGCCAATAAATTTCTGTTCATCATAAATTATCCAGGTTGATGTTTTTTATAGCAACATAAATGAACTAAGTCATGAGGTCTCTGGAAAGGAAGGTTTTTAGAAAGGCCACTGGACTAGAGCGAGACCCTACCTCGGGGAAAAAAAAAGAAAAGAAAAGGCCGGTGGGGCCCAAGGGAAAGGTCAAGGCTGCAGCTTTCAATCAGGGAGTTATCAGCTACTATTGACTTCTCAGAACTGTGTGGAGGATCCAAAAGAGATAGCAAAAATATTCTCTCCTTTCAAGAGCTTAAAACACAGTTGGAAAACAAAACTATATCTTCATAAAAATAACGGCACGGTTTCACAACTGGAATAGTTGCCGTAACTAGCACTTACTGGGTGCCAGGTTTTCTTTGGGTGTCTCAGAAGCATTAATCTTCAAAGATCTGATTTCACAGATAGAACTCAGATTTCTTAGTCTGCTTCCTGTTGCTATAACAAATGTTTGAGATCAAGTAATTTATAAGGAATATAAAGTGAGCTCACAGTTCTAGAGTTTGGGAAGCCCACTATCACAGTGCTGGCATGATGTAGGGACCGCTTGCTGCATCCTAACACCATGGGTGAGGCAGAGAAGCTTGTCAGAGAGAGACTTCTATAATAAAGCTGCTCTCTGTTGTTGTTTTCGAGGTAGGGTCTCACTTTGGACCAGGCTGACCAGGCCCTCACTCTGTAGTCCCAGGCTGACCTTGAACTTCCTGTGATCCTCCTACCTCTACCTCTTCTGGAATTAAAGGTGTACACCACCACGCCTGGCCAAAACTTCTCTTTTGATAACCCATGAAATAGATTCACTTCCTGAAGGTCTCATCTCCAAGTATATTATCATAAGACACTTGGGAGACACATGTAAATTAGAGCACCGTGATCACACCAGTAGTAGCAAAACCAATAGTCAAACCGAGTCTTTCTTGGCCATTCTCTAATCTCTCAATGTCTGAAAAATGCTAAAAGGCAACACAAGATGAGGCCATTAGAGCCTTCAGAAATGTGGTTGCATCTGGACAGGGAAGAAGGGGAGAGGAGAAGAGTGATGGAAGAGCCAGGTCTAAGTTCCAGGCTGGACTCAAGTTTGGGAGAGCTGAAACTTACAAATGAGAAGCAGTAAACAGCTTCGCGGGAGAGACTGGCTGGCAATGCAGCTTCCGAGTTGTCACCTGAGCTGAGGCTTTTTTGTGACGCAGCTTTGAGTCACCTCATGCTTACTCTGTAAGTAACCCCAATAAACTCATTTGTTCACCAAAACTGGTCGTGGTACAATTGTGCTTAGGTCTATCATCTAAGCCCCATCTGGATGAACAGACATGTGTTTGAGTCTCCCCTGGGAAAAAGTTTCATGCAATCGTGACCTGACTGGGCTTCTGTTTATCTCACTAGAAAGGAAAGGGCTTATCCATTTCTCTGATTCTCTCATGTGTTACTAAAGAGTGGACACCAGGGGGCGGCACCGGATTGAATCCATGCCACAGAATCCCCGATTCACCTCTGAATTGAGTGGTTCTTGGTGTAGCCAGCGGATGGAATGGGGCAGTTAGTTCTGCACAGACGCAGTCTCAGAGCCAGGGAGGGGGACCTGAACAGAGCTGCCCTTCAGACAAAGCCCAGCTGCCCAAAGTTCAGGGAAGGAATGTGGAGGATACTAGCAAATAGGACACTGTGCCAAAAAGTCTTGTGGCCAAAACCTTTTTTGGTCTGATGTGCATGGATCTGTATCTAAAGGCGTTTCCTGGTAGGACAGCCCTCCAGGAGCCTTTGAGGCCTTTGTGCCTTTGAGCAGGTCACCAGACCCTTCAATGACAATGCCTGAAAGACTCTGGGATCCATGGGGTGGCTAAGAAATGCCCCTAGGTGAAAGAGGGGATAAAAGGTAGGAGAGGCTCACACCCTGCAGAAACCCCAAACAGGGTAGGGGACCCACAAGACAGGTGGGATTCAATAAAAAAGGGGGGGGAGGTGATTTCCAAACCAACCAGAGGATCCTTGTCTCTCTCTGGTTTCCTCTGTCTCTGACCCCTCCCAGACATGTACTGCCCCCACTGCTCTCCCATCCTCTCTGCCAAGGAGCCCTCAGAAGTGCCTGACTGTGACCTACTGATTCGTGGGGCCTAGGATGGCTTACTCACTCTGCTGATAGAGGAAGCCATAGAGTTCCTTCATAACCGCTGTCTTCATGACCTCCCTGAGGAAGACATCCTGCTCAGCCAGCTGCTGGGCGCTGAAGTGTTCCCCATGGCCTGTGGCCCGCTGGTAATTGTTGAGTAGGTTGATGAAGGCCACATAGGTGGGCTTGGAAAACAGCTGCTCATTGACATAAGTGAAGAGCCTGGGGTAAGTAGATGAAGACAGAGAAGCCTGAACATGCAGTAGAAACCCTTCCAGAAACTTGCTGATTGGCCAGGGACAGCAGAGGGTATGTATTCAGGAGTCAAGGGCAACTTGAAGACCAGGCATGAGGCCAGGCTCTTCATCTCATCTCTTGTAAGACCCATCCATAACCTGGCTAACCACAGAAAACTGGACACCCACAGCCCCTCAGGGTGGCTTCTTGTTGTCTGGACACCTACGTTTCCCCTCTCCCTTTGATCCTGCCAGACTTAAGGAACATGAGCTGAGGCATCAAAGGAAGCATAGGTGAGGAAAAGAAGGGCAAGAATGAGGGGCCAGGAGGAAGGTGGGCACTCACGGCTCGGGGCAGCGATCCACTTGGTCTCCGGTCTCTGACGGGGAGACGTGGCTTTGGCTATTGAGGATGATGTCTTCTTTCTGGGCTTTGTTGCCGTCCACCCTGTAGATCTTCTCAGAGATGCTCTGAAGCTCCTCTTTGGTGATGGCGTCACTGCTGTGGGAGAAGCCCTCTAGGAGGGATTGGGGGAGGGGAGGTCTCAGAGGGAGAAGGGAGAGAGGGAGGCAACTGTCTGAGGAGGAATTTGATCCCCCCCTGGGACCCTCTAAGATGCTGCACAAGGACAGTCATCACCAGACACCCTATGAATTACAGGACAGGCCCTAAAGGACCCTTCCGATCAGCAGAGCACACATCACTGCCATGATGCCCACAGAATGTCCAACTGCCCCTGCCCTCTAGGAAGGGTTCCAAACTGAGGCAGGCATGCAAATCCCCTGTTCACAGAGTGGTGAGCCCAGCCCAGAGTTGCTGATTCGTAGTTCCAGGCTATGCTGAGGGAGCAGACTAACCGAGGTTACCGAGGTTACCACACAGGCTGTCAAAATCCTCACAGCAGTTCCCAAATTCTTGACAACGGTCATTGCAGTGACAGGGGTGGTGTTTGTCAAAGGCTTCCCGGCAACGGCCCTGGCAGGAGCTGGGTACGGAGTACAGATCTGAAAGGGCAGAGGGATGGTGTGACCAGGGACACTGCTAGAGGGCACGCTGGGTGCCACCCGTCAACCCCACCCCCACCTCATCGACTCCTGCAAGCGAAGGTCTCCCAGGGAAAGAAAAACAAACAGTGGGTTCCTGCATAGCCTGAGTCAGGAAGGCCTTTCTGATGCTGAACTTTGCTTTCTGGCCTGTTGTTTTTGTAATCTTCCCACTCTAAAAATAAAATTTCTTCCACTTCCCTTCCCAGGTCTCAGACTCTCTTTCCTGGATGCCCATCGCCATGGCTGTTTGGGCCACAGCAGTGTCTCCTGGTGGGTGGGTCTAGCCAAGGTATTAAGGCCCTTTCTCTTGTGGGACACCCCAGTGTCCCTCCTTGCTCCCTGTTGGCTCTCATCAGGGGTGCAGACTCACTGCTGGCTGGGGCCTCTTCCTCCAGCAACTCCTCCTTTTGCTCTGGGGGGCCGTCTTCAACTGTAAGGTAGAAAAATCAAGTCTCAAGCCATCCCCAGGGATTTCCCCTCCCCTTTGGCCTGGTTCTCAAGGACAAGCATGTGCACTAGAAGAAAGTCAGGGACAAGAGGTGTCTGGTGGACGAGCTCCAGATACCAGAGGATGAAAACTGAACACAAAGGGCTTTTCCCATGAAGTCAGATTACTGAAATTTAAGTGACAAACTTCCTACCATTTGACTATTTTTAATATATTTTATTTGAGAGAAAGAGAGAAAAGAAAGAGAGAGAGAGAGAGAGAGAGAAATAAGAAGAGAGAGACTATGTATGGGCATATCAGGACCTCATGCCAGTGCAAAAAATTCCAGATGCTATGTGCCACTTTGTGCATCAGGTTTTATGTGGGTACTGGGAACTTGAACCCTGAGCTGTCAGGCTTTGCAAGCAAGGGCCTTTAACCACTGATCTCTTTGTTAAAAATATTTTTATTTATTTATTCATTTGACAGAGAGAGAAAGAGGCAGACAAAGAGAGAGAATGGGCATGCCTTCAGACACTGCAAATGAACTCCAGACACATGCACCACCTTGTGCATCTGGCTGTGTGTCAGTACTGGGGATTTGAACTTGGGTCCTTCTGATTTGCAGGCAAACACCTTAACCACTAAGCCATCTCTCTAGGCCACTGAGCTCTTTTTTGTTTTCTATTAAAAGATCTCATGTAGACCTTGGTGACTTCAAATTCTCAAAATAGCTGAATATGACCTTCAGCTCCTGATCCTCCTGCCTCCATCCCCCTAGTGTAGGTGTGAGTCCCATGCCTGACTGGTTTCTGCTCTTATAGAAACATAATGGTTTAATTACAGACAATAAAGACTTTCAATATTTTCCTATTATCATTCTTCAGTATGCAAGTATCAAATTAGTATATTTTTGGATGGTATTGTGTTTGAATATTTTTTAGAATGTTTGATTTGTTTATTTGTTTGTCTTGAAGTAAGGTCTCACTCTGGCCCAGGTTGACCTGGAATTCACTCTGTAGTCTCAGGCTGACCTCAAACTCACAGAGGCAGAAAGATTACTATGGTTGGAGGCCACGCTGGTTTATATAGCAAATCCCAGGCCAGGGCTACATAGCTCTGTCTCAAAAGAAATACCAAGCCAGGTGTGGTAACCTGGCCTGGGCTAGAGTGAGATCCTACCTTGAAAATTAAGAATGAAAGAAGGAAAGAACAAAAGAGAGAAAGAGAGAAAAAGAAAGAAAGAAAGAAAGAAAGAAAGAAAGAAAGAAAGAAAGAAAGAAAGAAAGAAAGAAAGAAAGAAAGAA
>PVHP010055502.1:0-10127 GCA_004024765.1 Zapus hudsonius | reverse complement strand
AGAGAGAGAGAGAGAGAGAGAGGAGAGAAAGAGAGAGAAGAGAGAGAGAGAGAGAGAGAGAGAGAGAGAGAGAGCCTCCCAGCATAATCCTTCAGCCTGTGTGTGAGCAGAGATGTGTGAGGTGAGGTGTGTGAGGTGTTTTAGTTCACATTTTTTGATTAGTTGACAACTTTCTTTTGAACTAAATTCTTTTTCCTTGATAATAGTCTTTGTTCCGAAATCTGTGGGTCTCACAGTAGCATAGCCACTATGCTAGCATGCCCGCCTAGAGTGCGCAGCATCCTAGGTTCAATCCCCAGCCTGAAGAATTCAGTCACACACCCACTATGGCTTCTAGCCAACGAGAACTCTTCAGTCTATGAAGGTACATAGATGCAAATGGATCTTCAAGAGTTTCCTCCATGGTGTCATTCTTTCTCCTTGTGGTTTTCATCTTTTAGTTGGTATACAGAGATTTAGTTATTATTATATTCAAGCACAATTAGCTTTGTTTCTCTGCCCCTCATCTCCTCCATCTTGCTATCCCCCTTGCTCCCTCCCTCCTCTCTGTTGTTCCATGTCACGCGTGTCCTCTTGAGTTCCCATCCATTCTTGCTTGCCTTCTAAGCTAGACACTGTTCAAGAGCTGTTCATTACAAAAAGGATTCTGAGGCCAGGGAGCTGAGGACCTGAGTTCAGATTCCCTGCACCCATGTGAATCCTGGGTGGGCATGCTGGGCCTCCTGGAATCCCAGTGTTGGAGCAGCAGAGACAGGCGCTAGTCTTGTCAAGCTAGCCAAACTGATGAGCTCTGGGTTCAAGTATGAGGCCTTGCCTCAGTAAATAAAGTGGATGATCAAGGAAGATACCCAATATCTGGTCTCCAAATATGTGCATGCACACACATGTAAACATGCATGCATACACACATACACAAGCAGCAGAAGAAAGGATTCTATCAGTGTCCCTCCTGTAAGGTAAAGCGACCATGTCAAGAAGAGCAGGTCATTTAGAGCACATGCACCAAATTTAAGCTCAGCTCATCCCTGCCCTGCATGCATCTAACTTCTCCATGCAAACATCCAGAACAATCTACAACAGGTGCATACCAACTTCATCCCCTTACTGTTGAAACCTAGTGCTCATCCACCAACCAAGAGGAGCAGACCACACCTACTGAGTTAGCAGTTAACCTTCTCACTGCTGCTACAAAGCACCTGACCACAAGCCGCCTGTGGACAGGGTTTATTTTGGCTTACAGCTTTGAAGGCAGCTTCATTATGGTGGTGAAAGCATGGCAGAGAATCACATCTTGTCATATCAAGAGTGACCTAGCACTGGCAAGGGGGTTGGAATAAACTATCCCACAAGGCTCCACATTCCAAAGGCCCCACAACTTTCCCTAATTGTCACCAGCTGGGGACCAAGTATTTAAAACACGTGAGCCTATGGGGAATATTTCATTCAAACCACTACAGTAAGGAAACTTGGGATACCAGGTGAAGCAAGTCTATCCCTGAAATCTTGATAGATTGAAATCAGTGATTTCAAGCCTAATTACAACAATAATGAGGTTTAGGAGAACAGGAAAGAGATGGGAATATTTGCTGGTGGTAACCGATATGTAAGTGACCTTTAATGTATGTCAGGGAATTTGTAGGAGGAAAATATTATTGACACCTCTACATAGCCTTAAATGTGGCCCAGTTAGCATGGGTGGGGGGATTCAGGCAAGCTGCACAGAAATGAGTCAACGATGTGGTGGTGGTGATGGGGTGGGGGGACAGTGAACCACTTGACAGGTGTGCTGGGAAAGGTGTGGAGCTATGGGCCATGAGACTCAGCAAGATAGAACCTGAGGAGATGAGGAAGGGTGCTGTGTCCATTTGAGATATTTATTAGGGGAGGCAGTTTCCTCTCTTCCTTCCATACTACCTTGACCTCCTCATCATCTCCCATCTCCCATGTTCCTGCCCAGGTGGTGATTTGTGTCCTAGCAACTCTCCCCAGAGCTAACCTTAGCTGACCAAATGAAGCATAAGGGAATGGCCTTCCTCTCCCCTGGGCTAAGGTCTGGGCACCATGGGCATGGAGACTATGGGTAGGAATCTGCCAGCACTTGCTACTGATATTCAACAAGCAATTTGAAACATCAGAAGGGGCAAGAGAGCTGGGTGTGGTGCACTCAAGAGAGGCAGAAGTATGAGGATCACCATGAGTTCGAAACCACCCTGAGACTTCATAATGAATTCCAGATCAGCCTGGGCTGGAATGAGACCCTACCTCAAAAAAAAGGGGGGAAAGGGGGCAAGACCAGTAAAACCCACTTCTCAATACAGTTCCAGGGACAATGTCAAGGTGAGCTGAACCAGCCAAGGCCCTCCTCTTGTCCCCTCCTTCCATTCCTACCCTGTCGTCTCCTGCCCCATGCTTTCCTCAGGATACATGCCTCCCATGAAGCCCCTGTTCTTATCCTTTTCTTCCACAACCTTTCCTCCTTGTGTTCTCCCTCTTGTCCTTCTAGGTGTCTAGAACAGCAGTCAAGGCTAAACCGTCAAAGGAGTTTAGGAAAAAAGCCTCCCTCAGAGCCCACACCTGTTCTGTTCTTCCTGCAAAATGGAGGGAACCAGCACCGTCAGCCCTTGGTTGCCAAAAGAATGTGAAGCTGAGTGAAGATGAGCCAGTGGAGACAAAAGAAGAGGAGCTCCCAGCACCCCAAAGAGGACCATGACACCCAAAAACAGATGTCACCTTGAAGACAGTAAGTTTATACCAACTCTGTCATGCTGCAAATAAAATCAAGTGTCGGGTACTTCTCCAGGTGTCAGTTACCCCACTGGTCCTTGGCCCCCTGCTAAATGAGCCTGTCTCTCTGGCCTGCAGGAGACCTGGCTCAATGGAGGAAAGGAGAGCGCGGCGGCTGGACAATCACACGCAGCCAGGAGAAGTGTCCAAGCAGATCTCAAAAGTTTATTTTAGCATCTAACCTTATATACCATCCAGGGATGTGTTGCATTGCCTTATCTCTTACACAAAGGGGGCTCAGTAAACAGGAACACAGCTAGGGAAACTCAGTCAGCAGGAGTAAAACCTATTAGCACTTGTAAACAGGATTTAGGGTCTTCAGCCATCCCCCCTGTCTCTTGGGGGGCACAGATGTGCTAGGAACAAAGGCATGAGCTACCATGCTCAGGCTCTCATCCGGATGCATATTAAAACTTAGCTCTCAGATATACAGCCAGGCTGGGTCCTACAATCAAGCACTTCTGCCAAGTGTGTGTGTGTGTGTGTGTGTGTGTGTGTGTGTGTGTGTGTGTGTGTGTGTGTGTGTATGTGTCATGGGGAGGGAGGAGGAAGAATGAAAGTGTGTGGGGATGTATACCTTGTGAAGTTGGGGGCCAGAATAGCACGTACATGGTGAACTAGATGTGGCAGATAAGGAATGGGTTAGGGCAAGGCACTGAAGACAAATTACTCCTTAACATTTTGACCCACAGGAGGATAGGCAAAGGGTTAGATGTATTTCTGTATAGGAGAGAAAGGCATGCAGATAGTGAGAGGTGTGATGTGTGGTTCCCCCATGACCCTCCTGCCAGAAGACAGTGATTTCCCCTGCCCCTAAGGGCCTCAGCTTGGGGCTTACTGTATCTGGTCCTGTGATGTAAGGACCTCACAGACCACAGCACAAGCAAATGCCTCACCCTGATTGTGACAAATAATGGTATTTTTTTGTGAAGAAGCTTGGGTTAGAGGACAATGGGAATATTCTAGAATTGACTAGCTAAAACTGGGGGTGGGGTCAGGTAAGGCAAGAGCTCCAAGGACACTCCTGATTACCTTTGGGGTCCCAGTCACCATAACCTGTCCCAGAAGGCAAGCGTTAGCTATTAAGGTAGAACAGGGGTGTTGTATTTACTGTTGTCTCAGGAAAATTTTGCAGCATGCAATGCTTAAATTGTTTAAAAGAAGAAAAATATCTGAAATCAATTATATGTTTCTAATTTATAAAACCAGACAGCAAGGTCAGTCTTAATAAAACTGTTAACCCTCTAGCCAGATTAACCAAGCAAATGAGAGCAGACACAATTTACCAACATGCAGACATGGGCATTAAAGGGACAATTAAGGAATGATACAGACAACTTTATGTCCATTGATATGACAGCTTAGATAAAGTAGATAAATTTCCTAAAATATATCTATTCACTTGATGTGGTGGCACACGCCTGTAATCTCAGTACTTGTGAGGTAGAAGCAGGATGATGATGAGTTCAAAGCTAGCTTCTGCTACATAGCTACATTAGACCTTGTCTCTAAGAAAAAGCACTTAAGAAATAGATGATTGGGCTGGAGAGAACTCAGTGGTTAAAGATGCTTACTTGCAAATCCTGACTGCCTCAGTTCAATTCCCCAGTACCCACATAAAGCCAGATGCACAAAGTGGTACATGCATCTGGAGTTCATTCGCAGTGGCAGGATGCCCTAGAGGGTTCATATTCACTCACTAGCTCTTTCTCACTGTCTGCTTCTTTCTCTCTGTCTTGCTCAAATAAATGATTAAAAAAAAGAAGAAATAGGTAATCTCAGTGTTATATTTTTGAAGAACATCAATTCATAGTGAAAAAGTCTTCCATGAAATAAAACTTCAAGTCCAGGTAGTCTCATTGGTGAAGTCTCTAAACTATTTAAGAGAGAAATTGTACTTATTTTGCTTCACAAACGCTTCACAGAAGAGCAGGGAGAAGCACTTCCATGCTTATTTTATGAGATCAGCATTTACCTGATTACCCAAACCAGACAGAAACTTTATAACACAGGAAACTTCTATATAGAACAATGTCACTCATCAGCATAAATGTGGACATTTTTAAAAATATATTAGCTAATTTAGTCAAATGATATGAAAACAATAATGCATCATATCTGTAAAATGTCCTTGTTTCCTTTCATTCCAAACAGAAGCACTAATTTTATCCTTCCCACCTCACAGTACCATTGTGCTGAGACAAGGTCTCTTCATGGCACTTGTAACTCAGGCACTTTGGGGTGGGTGCTCTGCAGCCCCAGGGTGAGTAGGTTGCTTCACGCAGAACCCAAAATGGAGTTCATCAAGAAAACGCTTGTGCAAACAGGACACCCAGCTTCCCAGAGCTTTTCAACTACTTCTCCCTGAAACACTAGAGTAAGCAATACAAGAGACAATGGGCATTTATTTTATTTATTTTATTTTATTTGTTTGCAAGGAGCGGGAGAGAGAGACTGAGAGGGAGAGAGTGAGTGCATCAGGGCCTCCTGCCACTGCAAATGAACACCAGACACATGAGCCACTTTGTGTGTCTGATTTTACTTCAGTACTGGGGAATCTAACCTGGGTTGTCAGGCTTTGCAAGCAAGCCACCTTTGACTGATGAGCCATCTCTCCAGCCCTGACAATGGACATTTTGAGGGCATAGTTCCATTTTCAATGGCAGCATGCTTAGGACCCAGGGATGGGTGGCTCCCTGAAAGTTTATGGCAACTTCCAAGGATGAGTCTTGTCAAAACAGGGGGGTGTATATTCACTCATACAACATAATAGATCCTCAAGAAGAGATCCATTCCAAGATGGGTGCAATGGAATGCTCTGCCAGCACACAGGAGCGATCTTCACATGTACAAAAGCACTCTACATGCTCAGGGACACTCTGCAAGCGCAAAGGGCTTTGCTGTGGCACAGGGGGCTTCTCAAACGCACAGGGGCTCTGAGTGCACAGGCCACTCCACATATGCACAGGGGGCTCTGCAAGTGCACAGGGCACTCTGCACACACAGGAGTGCTCTGCACTCTCAGAGGGCCTCTCTGCACACACAGGAGTACTCTGAACTGGCTCTGGGGCCCTCTGCAAGCACAAAAGGGTGCTCCCCATTCACACAGTGGATTCCACATAAGCACAGGAGTGCTATGCATGTGCGCAAGAGCCCTCTGCATGCACAGTGGCTCTGCACACACACAGGATCTCGATGCAGGCACATAGGTAAACTCTGCACTAGCAGAGGAATGCTCTGCACATGCTCAGGAGGCTCAGCACTTGCATAGGGGGTTCCACAGGCGCACATGGGGCTTTGCTTATGCACAGGAAGTTCCTCACACACGCGGTTCCACAGGCGAACAGGGGGCTCTGCATGTGCACAGGGGGCTCTGCACTCCCACAGGGGCTTTGCACTAGCCAAGGGTGCTCCTCATGGGCACAGGAGCTCTGCAAGCGCACAGGGGTTTCCACATGTGCTCAGGCCCCTCCACATGTACACAGGGAGCTCTGCACATGCACAGGCGTGCTCTGCACACTCACATGGCCTCTCTGCACACACAGGAGTGCTCTGCACTTGCATAGGGGCGCTTTCTAAGGGCACAGGGGTGCTCTCCATGCACACAGGGGATTCCGCAAGCGCGCAGGAGTAATCTTCATGCACGCAGAGTGCTCTGTACTCACAGGGCCTCTGCGCACCCACACAATCTTGTGGCACCCTCACAGGAACACTCTGAACTCACAGAGGAACGCTCTGAACATGCACAGGAGGCTCCACACTCGCATAGGTGGCTCCACGGTCACAAGGTGGCTCTGCTTACACAGAGGGGGCTCCTCACACACACAGGGGGCTCCACAGATGAACAGGCGGCTCTGCATGTGCATAAGAGTCTCCTCACTGGCACAGGAATGCTCTGCACACACACAGAACCACTCTGCACTCACACAGGAACTCTCTGCAGGTGCACAGGTGGCTACATATGCGTACAGGGTGCTCTGCACACCCACAGGGGCTTTGCACTTGCACAGGGGCTCCACAAGCACACAGAAGGCTCCAATTGCACACAAGCCCCTCCACAAGTACGCAGGGTTCTCTGCAATCTCACAGGGGCTCTCTGCACACACAAGAGTGCTCTGCACTGGCCGAGGGGCACTCTGCAAGTGCACAGGGGTGCTCCGCACTTACACAGTGGGCTCTGCATGCACACTGCGGCATTTGACAGGTGCACAAGAGTGCTCTGCTTGGACATTAGGGTTCTGCACACGAACTGGGGTGCTCTGCCACCACACAGGAGTGCTCCGCACGTGCACAGGAACACTCCGCATGCTTGGGGGCGCTCTGCACGCCCACAGGGGGCTCTGCACTCACACAGGGGCTTTGTACTCGCACAGGGCCTTCCTCACATGTACAGGGGCTCTGCAAGTGCACAGGGGCGCTTTGCACACACAGGAGAGCTCTGCACTATCACAGGGCCTCTCTGCACACAAAGAAGTGCTCTGCCTTGGCACAAGGGCACTCTGCAAGTGGACAGGGGTGCTCTCTATGCACACTGGGGTTTCCACATGCACACAGGAGTGCTCTGCATGTGAACAGGAGCGCTCTGCATGTACAGGGCCTCTGCCCACCCACAGGATCTTGCTTTTCACGCAGAGGAACACTGCACTCCCAGAGGAACTCTCTGCACATGTACAGGAGACTCCGCATTCTCATAAGGGGCTCCACAGGCACACAGGAGGCTCCCTTGTGCACAGCGAACTCCTAACACATACAGGGGGCTCCACAAGTGAACAGGAGCTCCGTATTCACATATGGAGCTCTACACTCCCACAGGGCCTCTCTGCAGTCACACAGGAACACTGCACACGCACAGGAATGTTCTGTACATGCACAAGAGCAATCTGCATGCTTAGGGAATTTCTGTACATGCACAGGGGGCTAGGCATGTGCACAAGGGGCTCTGAACAAGCAGAGGTTTCCTGTGGGAGTGCACAGGAATGTTCTGCATGTGCACAAGAATGTTCCTCAGGCACACAGGCGGCTCCGCAAGGACAAAGAGTCTTCTCATGCACATAGGGATCTCCACACTGGAACAGGAACAATCTGCACACACACAGGAACACTCTGACGTGCACAGGAATGCTCTGCACATGCACAAGAGCATTCTGCATGCTCAGGGAAGCTCTGCACATACACAGGGGGCTAGGCACGTGCATAAGGGGCTCTGAACAAGCAGAGGGTTGCTCTAGGAGTGCACAGGAATGCTCTGCAGGTGCACAAGAATGCTCCCTAGGAGCACAGGGGGCTCCACAAGGGCAAAGAATCTTCACATGCTCATAGGGGTCTCTCTCTGCACTGGCACAGGAATAATCTGCATGCACGGACACACACACACACACACACACACACACACACACACACACACACACACACAGGAACTCTCTGCATGTGCCCAGGAATGCTCTACAAGTGCACAAGAGCACTCTGCATGCTCAGAAAGCTCAGCATGTGCACAGGAGGCTAGGCACATGAACAGGGGCTCTGCACACACAGAAGGTCTCTCTGGGTGCACACAAGAACACTCTGCATGTGCACAAGAAAACTTCCTACGCGAACTGGGGGTACCACATGCACACACGGGTCTCTGCACTGGCACAGGAATACTCTGTACATGCACAAAAGCACTCTGCATGCTCAGGGAAGCTCTGCACATACACAGATGGCTAGTCCTGTGCACAAGGGGCTCAGCACACGCATAGGGTCCCTCTACACATGCACAGGAATGTCCAGCACGTGTACAGAAGAGTTATGCACACACAGGCAGGGCCACACACGCACAGGGGCTCCCACAAGCTCACACTGGGCTCCACAAGTGCACAAGCCCCTCCATAGGCACACAGAGGGCCCTGCACGTGCACAGGGGCTTTGCACTCCCACAAGGGGCTCCTCAAGCACAACGGGGCTCTGCAAGTGCACAGGGAGCTCCGATTGCACACAGGCCCCTCCACATGCTCACAGGGGTCCCTGCACTTGCACAGAGGCGCTCTGCATACACAGGAGTGCTGTGAAATCTCACTCACAGGGTCTCTCTGCACACACAGGAGTGCTCTGCACTGGCACAGGGCGGTCTAAAAGAGTATAGGGGTGCTCCCCACGTGCACAGGTGGCTCTGCTTGCACACAGGGGCACTTGACAGGTGCTCAGGAGTGCTCTTCATGGACATTGGGGTTCTGCAAGGCACTGGAATGCTCTGCCAGCGCACAGGAGCAATCTTCACTTGCACGGGAACACTTCATCTTCGTAGGTGCTCTGCATGCACACAGGAAGCTCTGCACGTGCACAGGAGCACTCTGCATCCTCAGGGGCGCTCTTCACGCACACAGGAGGCTCTGCATGCGCACAGGACACTCCACAGGCGCACAGGGGGCTCTGCAAGTGCACAGGGCCTCTCTGCACATACACGAGTGCTCTGCACTGGCATAGGGGTGATCTGCAGGAGCACAGGGTTGCTCCCACATACACAGGGATTTCCACAGGTGCACAGGAGTGCTCTGCATATGCACAGATGCGCTCAGAAAGCACAGGGGCTCTGCCAACACACGGGGTCTCTCTGCATGCAAACAGGAATGCTCTGCACGAACACAGGGATGTTCTGCAGTGCACAAGAGCACTCTGCATGCTCAGGGAAGCTCAGCATGTGCACAGGATGCTAGGCACATGCACAGGGGGCTCTGCACATGCAGAGGGTCTCTCTGGGTGTACATAAGAACGCTTTGCATGTGCACAAGAAAGCTCCACATGCTCACAGTGGATGCTGCATGTGCATAGGGGGCTCTGCACTGGCACAGGAATGTTCTGTAGTGCACAAAAACACTCTGCATGCTCAGGGAAGCTCTGCAAGTTCACAGGTAGCTAGGCATGTGCACACTGGGCTCTACACATGTAGAGAGCAGTCAAGAGACACCAAAGCGGCCTGGGAGGGTCGTGTGGAGTCACTTGACCGACTCTTGAACTTTGGTGCCAGGTTCCTGTAAGGGAACTTGGCACTGAGCCCAGTTCCTGCAAGGGAACCTGGCTCCTTTATAGTTTAGTTTTAACCATATGTCTGGAAAATGCTTGTTTTGATCTATAGGTATGGGAAATGCTTGTATTGATCTATAGGTATGGGAAATGCTTGTTTTGACCTGTATTCTTTCTTAATCTTTGTATTAATTGGAATTAGGAAATGACATTCTTTTGTAGCCACACTTTTGTTAATTTATAATGGATCTGAATCATGTTATACACGTACTCAAGCATTATAAATATTGGAGTTTCTGTAATAAACTTTGCCTTTTGCCACCAGAGCGACTGGTCCTCTTCTT
>PVHP010055501.1:0-10125 GCA_004024765.1 Zapus hudsonius | reverse complement strand
ATCTGGCTGTATATGGGCACTGGGGAATCGAACTCTGGTCCTTCTGCATTGCAGGCAAATGCCTTAGCCACTAAGCCATCTCTTCAGCCCCATTCAGGTCTTTTAACTCTGACCATCACGCTGTACTCACAACACTGTGAGGCATCTCTTAGGCCGAGAGTTCAAATCCTTCCACATTCCTCCTGTAGATCACTTCCAGAAGACCAAAGCCACAAGATCAGGGTTCCAGCAGCAACAGATGACCCCACGTCCTGGTACCAAAACTGTTGCAGTCAGCTTTCTTAGCTGCTGCGCAAAAAGAACCCAAACAAAAGTGGCTTGTAGAGGAATGGGTTTATTTGGCTTACGGACTCGAGGGGAGACTCCATTCTGGCAGGGAAAACGATGGCATGAGCAGAGGGCTGGACATCACCTCTGCCACAGCACTGCAAACAGCGGCAGGAAGGTGTGCCAAACACTGGCGAGGGGACGCTGGCTTATAACCCCATAAGCCCACCCCCAACAACACAGCTTCATCAAGGTTGTAAAACCCAAACTGCCATCAGCTGAGGATCAATCTATCAGAACACATTCAATTGTTTGTGGGGGACACCTGGATCAAACCATGACAGCATCTCTCTTACTGAGCTACATTCCAGGGTGGGAGATTGAAACAAGGTCTTGCTATATAGCCCTGACTGTCCTCATACTTGTGGAAATCCTCCTGCCTCAGCCTTGAGAGTGCTGGGATTATAAGCATGAGCTAGCTTTTCTTCAATTTTTTTTTTATATCTTGAGATAAAGTCTCACTAAATTGCTTAGGCAGGCATTCAAATTTCCATCCTCCTGCCTCGGCTTCTTGACTCATGGGGATTATCGGCCTGGGCCACCAAGCCTACTATGAAGAGATACTTTAATGAGGAGATTTGGAACACACTATGGTCATTAGAAATGAGCAGACATGGCTGTAGGACAGCAGCAGGAGAGAGGTAGGTGGCCACTCAGGCTTGATGTGCTGTGGAGGAGAAGGACCCGGATGTCATAATGGTCATTTTGGCCAGGCAGTATATGTATTGAAAGTCACGTTCACTTTCCCCTCCCATCAGTCTCCACTCCAAGTCCACCTCTTTGCTGGAAGCAAGGGAATACTTCAATGATATTCAGAAACTGCTGAGTTACAGCTACAAGTGCAAGATGGTGGAAGAAACCCATGGAACAGGTCCAGAAAGAACAGAGCCCTTGTTGGGGACAGGAGCAGCGCTTCCTGCTGACCAGTGACTCTAGGGTGGTCCCCTCCCCAGTTCTGCAGAGCCCCACCCCAGGCCTCAGTGTCTGCAGATGCCACACCTCAGCTCAATAGCTTAGAAGCTCAGGAGCTGGGGTCACTGTCTCAAGCTGGGGAGGGAAGACCTCCTGACTCACCCCTATCTACAGAAGGTTTGTTTCCCGAATGCAGATGCTCTGAAGGGGACGGGCTGCAGCACCCTGGGGTGTGAAGTAGGGACAGGATCTTAGCTGGCATATATTGAGCAGGTATATATCTAACCACCTCTGACCTTTGGGTCCTTTGAAGCAGTTACCCAGGGGCTGGGGAAGCTCCCAAGAGCTCAGTTGATACCTCAGAATCACAGTGTCACTATTCAGAGATGTGAGGTGCTGCCTGGGTGGTTGTATTAATCAGAGATTTTAGAGGAATAAAACCAATCAAATATATGAATATATTATTATATAAAAGGGAGGTTATTTGGATTAGCTTGCAGATAGGGAATGGGTAGTTGAATAGTGGCTATCTGAACCTCGGAGGGGCAGGGAACCAGATAGCTGTCCAGTCTTATCACCTCATCAATCCCAATCTGGTGCTGAAGGGTTCCCTGGAAGGTCGCTGGTACGGAATCCACACTGAAAGGCCTAAGTAGACGTGTGCTTTCGGGAACCATGCACATACTCAGAAAGAAAAGAACCACACATTCTGTCTCCCTCCCTCCTCCTTCAACCAAGCCACCGGCCCATCGGATGGTGCTGCACACATGAAGAAGGGCTCTGCCTTCCCCCGTGTGTCAGTCACCTCTGGACATGCTCTCACAGAACACAAGTCCTCAACAAGTGTAATCATCACAACGGGCAAGCCAATCTTTGCTTTTGGGTTTAAGAGTCTTATGCAGCCCAGGCTGTGTCTCACTCACTATGTAGCAAGGGAGGAACTTGAATTCCTGATCCTCCTGTCTCTACCTCCCAAGTGCTGAGATAAAAGCCAGTTATTCTGTCTCCCTGTGCTAACTTAGTCTTGACTGGCTGGGTGTGCCTGTGATTCCCTGCCTCCCCAGGGACCTTGCTGTCATAGCTACCTAGCCTGCTGATCCTGGATAGATGTGAGTTAATGGTAGTTTGGAGTGTCAGTGTGTGTGTGTGTGTGTGTGTGTGTGTGTGTGTGTGTGTGTGTGTGTGTGTGTATTACAGGCTGGCCCTGTGTTCTAGAACTGGGATCAGGCCAAGGCAGTGGTCTTGGTGCTGGCTGAGGATAAGACCAGAATCTCAGTTTCTGGGTTCATTGCCAGTAAGTCTAGGTTTGTTATATTGGCTTACCAATTTTTTTTTGTTTGTTTTTTTGAGGTAGGGTCTCGCTCTAGTCCAGGCTGACCTGGAATTCACTATGCAGTCTCAGGGCGGCCTTGAACTCACCACAATTCTCCTACCTCTGCCTCCCGAGTGCCCCCGGCATGGCTTACCAATTTTAATAAATGACTCCTAAAAAGTGTAGGACAGACCAAGCCTAGTGGGTGCATGCCTTTAATCCTAGCACTGGGGATGTGAAAGCAAGAAAAGGTACACAATAAGTTCAAGGCCAGCCAGGGCTACATGCATATTTCCTCAAACATAACACAATACAACAGCAACAACAACAAAAAGTGGTTACGGGCTGGAGAGATGGCTCAGTGGTTAAAGGCACTGCTTATAAGGACTGATGGCCCAGGATCAATCCCCTAGTACACACCGTACACAAGCCAGACTTACAAATTAGCATCTGCATCTGGAGTTCACTTGCAGTGTCAGGAGGCCCTGGCATGCTCATACTCTTCTCTCTCTCTCTCTCTCTCTCTCTCTCTCTCTCTCTCTCTCTCTCATAAATAAATAAATAAAAATACTTTTTTTACTAATTTTTTTGTTTTATTTTATTTTTTAATTCATTTTCAAGCAGATGATAGATTAGATAGATAGACAGACAGACAGACAGACAGATAGATAGATAGATAGAGCACCAGGGTCACCACCTTGTGGGTCTGGCTTATGTGGGTATTGGGGAATTGAACCAGGGGCCTTAGGCACTGGAGGCAAGTGCCTTAACCGCTGAGCCATCTCTCCAGCCCTAAAAATACTTTTAAAAAGTGATTAAATTGGGCAAGGTGGCACATGTCTTTAATCCCAGCACTCAGGAGGCAGAGGAAGGAGGATTGCTGTGAGTTCAAGGCCACCCTGAGACTACATAGTGAATTTCAGGTCAGACTGGGCTAGAGTGAGACCCTATCTGGAAAAACCAACCAACCAAACAAACAAACAAACAAACAAATAAAAAGCTACCAATAAGAATTTTCTCTTTCAGAGCAGACTGCAGATATGACGGATGGGGATGGAACACACCTGCACCTGTGACTATACCACACAGCCGGCAGTGTGAGCCAGCTTCATCACGCAGGCTAAATCCTCAGTGATGTTTCTCAGAGAGTGTCCCATTGAGTGCCACACGATGGTAAATGAAAGAACTTGGCAAAGAATCCCGGTCTTTCCTCTCACCTCCTCCAACACTCTTGTTGGAGTGACTTTACCAGTACGTTGCTGTAATGAGATGGTTTATCTGGTTTTATTGCTTTTCATTTGATTCCTGCCCAACATACTGTTGGCTGAAGCTTTGGTGCAGCTGTCTAGGAAAACCCCACCCAGTGGCTGTGGCTTCTCAGATGTGGGCTCAGAGCCAGGCCTGCAGGCTGAGGGTTGGCCCAATTTGGAAACCCTAAACCATCCTATAATCTGACTTTCTGGTCCTGATGGAGATAGACACTCCAAAGAACCAAGATTAAATGAGTAACCAAAGGAAAGAGGAAAAATATCCAAATACCAAAGACCTCAAAAAAATCTCATTTTATTTATTTGTTTTTTTTATATTTTATTTATTCATTTTCAAGCAGAGAGAGAGAGAGAGAATACAGGGCCACCAACTTGTGAGTCTGGCTTATGTGGGTCCTAGGGAATTGAACCTGGGGCCTTAGGCACTGGAGGCAAGTGCCTTAACTGCTTAGCCATCTCTCCAGCCCATTTTATTTATTTGTAAGTAGAGAGGGAGGGAGGGAGGGAGAGAGAGAAAAAGAGAGGGAGGAAGAGAATGGGTGCACCAGGACATCCTGCCACTGTAAACGAACTCCAGGTGAATGGGCCTCTTTGTGCATCTGGCTTTACGTAGGTACTGTGTAACCAAACCCAAGCTGTCGGGCTTTGCAAGCAAGCACCTTTAACAGCTCAGTCATCGCTCCTGTCCTGACTCTTGTCAAGGTAGGGCCTCACTCTAGTGACTGAGAGGAATTCATTATGTAGGATCAGGCTGACTTCGAACTCACAGTGATCCTCCTACCTCTGCCTTCCAAGTGCTGGGATTAAAGGTGTGTGCCACCATGCCCAGTTACCCTATTTCTAAATGTATTTTTGAGGCAGGATCTTATTCTATCCCAGGCTGACCTGGAGCTCATTCTGTAGCCTTGGCTAGCCTCAAACTTTCAGCAATCCTACCTCAGCCTCAAGTGCTGGGATTACAGGTAGGAGCCACCATGTCCACCTCAGAGACTTTCTCTACTTTCCATGATCATCTACCTTCGGCTTCACTTGCTTGGGCACTGACAACCACAGACAGGCATGGGGGTGGGGGAGATGTCAGAAAGGGAGCCTTGGTGGAGGCTGCGCTCCAGTGAAAGCTGCTTACAGACATGAAGCAGAGGGCCATGAGCTGAGGGAAGAACACACAGATGAAAAATGAAGGAAGGAGAATCTCAAGTTTGAAGCAGTCTGAGTATAAAGTGAGGCCCTGTCTCAAAAACAAAACAAAATAATTGAATAAGATTTTTCAAGCTAAGGAGATGGTTCAGCAGTTAAAGCCATTTGCTTGTAAAGCCTGCCAGCCCAGGTTTGATTCCCATGTCTGGTGGCAGTTTGAATTAGGTGTCCCCCATAAACTCATGTGTTCTGAATGCTAAGTCTCCATTTGGTGGCAATTTGGGAATTAGAGCCTCCTGGAGGCACTGTATTATTGGGGTGAGGGGGCAGGCTTATGGGTGTTCTAGCCAGCTTCCCCTTGGCATTGTTGGCCACACTCTCCTGTTGCTGTTGTCCACCTGATGTTGGCCAGGAGGTGATGTCCTGCCTCTATTCATGCCACAGTTTTCCCTGCCCTCATGGAACTTCTCAAGTCTGTAAGCCAAAATCAACCCTTTCTTCCCACAAGCTGCTTGGTCAGGTGCTTTGTGCCAACCACATGAAGGTAACTGCAGCACCAGGTAAAGCTAGATGCACAGTGGCACACACATCTGGAATTTGTTTTCATTAGCAACCCATGCTCTCTCTCTTCACAAAGAAAATTATTTCAAAAGATAATCTTTCACAGAGAAATCCAGCTGGTGCTGAGTTAAAAGTCCCTGTCCTGCTGGCTCTTACAGTGCTTCAGAGTGCTCTGTAGGCTGCTGGGGAAGAGAAGTCATCGACTGTCTCAACAGAAGTGGATCCTGTGAGCTACATAACAGACCAGCCAGGAAAGGTGTGTCCTCTAGTGCATGAGTGGCATGATTGTCATGGGGGTAACCAATTGCTCTCTGCTTGGACCTGAGACCTGCTCCACAGGAGGGAATCTACCTGGTACTGAAAACCTAGTCCAAAGCCTATGGCTAGAAAGGTTACAGGCCCTAAGGGGAAAGGCTACTACTATTGTTTTACTAAATAGACACATTGTGTCCATCAAATGGCCCTCAAAATAGAGTTTATGTTTATGTCTGTACATTAGTGCTTCCCTCAACTTTGGTCAGAAAAGCTTCTTTGGTCAGATGGCCATGGTTGTGGAGACCTGAAACTCATCAAAATGCTGAGAGTAAGTGACTATTGAGTGTTCAACGCTAAGACCTCTCTCTCCCACCCTCCAAGGCTCAGGGAACACCAGGGAAGAAGGGGCTAAAAGAATGGAAGACCCGAGGATGGGGTGGAGTGCTTTGGAACAATGTTCTGGATCTGAAGCGACGATGTTACGTGCATGATCTCACAGCGGCTGCCATTGTCCGCACAAGGCCTACAGATGGTGGAGGAAGGCGAAAATAGACATCAAAGCAGAAGAAGGTCAAGTTGGAAAGAAGAGAGAGATGGGGGAGGGGAGACAAAAACAAGATATTGGGAAGGAATTATGATCAAAACACATTGTGTACATGAATGAAAATTGTCAATACAAAGATTTTAAAAAATATTTTTATTTATTATTTATTTGCAAGGAGAGAAAGAAAGATAGAGACAGAGAGAGAGAGAGAGAGAGAGAGAAACAGGCACATCAGGGCTTCTTGTTACTGCAAATGAACTTCAGATGCATGTACCACTTTGTGCATCTGGCTTTACATAGACACAGGGAAATCAGACCTTGACCTGCTCAGGGTTTCCAGAGTGGGTATCCTGGCTCCCGCTCAGGGTTGGGACATTACAATGTTTGTTTTCCAGTAGTTTAACTTGGACCTCCCTCGTGGCTGTTTCTTTCTCTCTTCTCTCTCTTTGATACAGGGTCGTGTAGACCATGCTGAACCTGAACTAACTCTGCAGCCCAAATTGGCCTCAAACTCAAGACAATCCATTAAACCCTTGTCCCACTCTGACAAAAAAAAAAAGAAAAGAAAGAAAAAAGAAAGTGACCTTGGCCACTGAGCCATCTCTCCAGCCCGCTAACTAGATATCTTTTGTTGTTTGAAGAGGAAGCAGGGATTTTGAAGGGACAGTGGAGTGAGTGGTCTGTGAAGACTAGCTCCTCTCTGTTTTTAAGCTCTGCGGATTGAACCCAGGACTTTGTACATGCTAGGTAAGTACTCTACCTCTGAGCTACACCCCCAGCCCAAGAAGGTTTGTAAAATATCCTTGCCTACTGTATTATATTGCCTATAAAATCTACGGTCAGGAAAGTCCAAAAACACTTTTTTTTAACACATTAAGGGAATCAGTACAGGTTCTAGGTCCCAGAGGCACACAGAGAGAACCAGCACATAAAGTGAACCCCCCACTTCTGGGTGTGGTAGGTATCCCTACTCAGGAAGCTGAGGCAGCGGACTGTCCATGAGTTCAAGGCCCACTAGGGCTATGTAGCAAAACCCTGTCTCAAAATAAATAAAAGTCACCACTAAGAAAGTGAAAGGTGATTCATAGACTGACAAAAAATACTTGCAATTCACATGTAATAAAGAACTTGTACCTTGGATGACTTTCCTCATCGCTGTGACAAAACACCCCACAAAAGCAGTTGAAGGAAGGAGGGGTTTGTTGTGGCTCCAGGTCTGAGAAGACAGCCCATAGTGGCAGGGCAAGCATGGCAGTGGGCGTATGAGGTCACCTTCCGTCCCTAACCCAGGAAGCAGAGAGATGAAAGCTGGTGCTCAGCTGGCTTCCTCTCTTTTCCCTTATCATTCCACCTGGGGTGCCAGCATTTGGGGTGGGTCGTCCCTCAAAACACTGCCAGAGTTGCTGCAGCTTCTTGATGATTCTAAATCCAGTAAATTGACAATGAAGATTGACCACCACATATGCATAGTACAGGCAGAACTCTTTTTACGTGTGCGGTTAGATTTTTTTGTTTTGCTTTGTTTTTTGAGACAGGGACTCATGTAGCCCAAGCCAGCCTGGAGCTTGCTATGGCACTGAAAATGCACTTGAACTCCTGATCTCTCTCCTTCACCTCTGGGAACTAATAAAACTCAAAAATATTGAGACAAAACATCCTGAGACAAATCATGCCTTTAGTCCCAGCACTTGGGAGGCTGAGGTAGGAGGATCTCCATGAGGTTGGGCCAGCCTGGGGCTACAGAGCGAGTTTCCAGGTCAGCCTTAACTAGAATGAAACTCTATCTTGAAACAAACAAAAACAGAAACACAAAAGATCAAAACAGTTTGTCAGTCATAGTGGCACATACCTTGAATCCCAGCACACCAGAGCTGAGGTAGGAGGATTTGCCAAGAGTTCATGGCCAACCTGAAACTACAGAGTGCGTTCCAGGTCGGCCTGGGCTAGAGTGAGACCCTACTTTAGGAAAAAGAAAAAGAAAATGGGCCAAAGGGTAGAGGATATATACATGTATACATACATATATACTCACACATACATATAGCTCAGTGGAGCATTTACCCAGCATGTGCAAAGCTCTGGTTTTCAAGCCCCAGCATGAAGGAGGAGGAAGTGAAAGAGAAGAAGACTTGAATTTACATTTCACTAAAGAAAATACTTTAAGGCCAGGCTTTGAGGTGTACACCTTTAATTCCAGGACTTGGGAGGCAGAGGTAGGAGGATCACTGTGAGTTCAAGGCCAGCCTGGGCTAGAGTGAGACACTACCTCAAAACAAAACAAAACAAAAACAAACAGAAGAAAGTATACAAAGGCAAGGAGATGGCTCGGTGGCTTGCAGAGCCCACCGGCCCCAATTCAGTTCCTCAGCACCCACTTCCAGCCAGATGCACAGATCCAGTGGCACATGGTTCTGGACTGTAGGCAGGAGGCCCTGGTGTGCCCAGGTGCTTTCTCCCTCTCTGTTCATAAATCAAAATATAAAAATATAAAAAATGAATAAATAGGGCTGGAGAGTTGGCTCAGTGGTTAAGGCACTTGCCTCCAGTGCCTAAGGCCCTGGGTTCAATTCCCCAGGACCCACATAAGCCAGACCCACAATGTGGTGGCCCTGGTGCTTGCTTTCTCTCTCTCTCTCTCTCTCTCTCTCTCTGCTTGAAAATGAATAAATAAAAATATTAAAAAAAAGAAAAACCAAAAAAAAAAATGAATAAATAAGAAAATATGTAAGTGGTAAGTATACAAATGATATGATACTTAACATTATTGATAATTATTGAAATCAAGTTTTTTTAATGCTTTATTTACTTGTAAGCAGAGAGACAGAAAAGAGACACACGAAGAGAAGAGGTATGCCAGGGCCTCTAGCCACTGTAAACAAACTCCAGATGCATGTGCCACTCTGGGTACATGAGGTACCACGCTGTAAAGTGTTCAACATAAATTTACCACATCGGCTAGCAATTTAATTTCTAAGTGCAAAATAAAATCAAGGCAAATGGAGACATGACCACACAGGATGTTCACAGCAGCAGTATTCATAATAACCAAACACGGAACAATCTAAGTGTCTGTCAATTGGTGAAGAAACAAAATGTGGTGTATCTATACATTTAAAAAGTCTGTATAACAATAAAACAATGAAATAATAGCTGGGCGTTGTTGGTCACACCTATAATCCCAGCACTGTGATGGTTAAGGCAAGAGAATTGGCTACAAATTTGAGGCAAGCCTGGGCAATTGAATGAGTTCATAGCCATCCTCCAGGACAATGAAACCCTGTCTCACCAAAAAGGAAGGAAGGAAGAAGGCAGAGAAGAAGGGAAGAAGGGGGAAGGAAAGAAGGAATTAAAAAGAATGAAATATTGATTTTTGTGGCATGAATTAAAATTGTAAACAGCACAAATTTAAAGCCAGGCACTCAAGAGGCTGAGGCAGGAGATTCATGAGTTTGAGATTGGCCTGAGCTGTTAGTGAGATGCTATTGAAAAACATACAAAACAAGCCAGGCATTGTGCACACCTTTAATCCCAGCACTTGGGAGGCAGAGGTAGGAGGATCACTGTGAGTTTGAGGCCACCCTGAGTCTACATAGTGAATTCCAAGTCAGCCTGGGCTAGAGTGAGACCCTACCTCGAAAAACAAAAAACAAAAAAATGAACCCACAGAACACAAAACAATACAAGAAAGTATAATTAAAAGAAGCCAGCTGTGAAAGAGCACATATTGTGGATTCCTTTTGTATGAAGCATTCAGAAATGTCAAAATCTACAGACAGAAGGATAAGTCGTGTTGCCCAAGACTTGAGGTA
>PVHP010055500.1:0-10124 GCA_004024765.1 Zapus hudsonius | reverse complement strand
TTTTTTTTATAAGTATCCAATTTGTTCAGCACCATTTGTTGAAGATGTTATCTTTATACCAGTGAATATTATTGGCACCTTTATCAAATATCAAGTAACTAAGAGGGGTCTTCAATTCTGTTCCATTGGTCTGTCTGTTTTTTATTTAATTTTATTTTTTAAAAAATATTTTATTACCCACCACGACTCAGGGAACTGAGCGGAAGAGGGAGCGGAAAGATTGTGAGAGCCGTGGTGGGGGAGACGGTCCAGAGGCATAGCACCCATCAGTAACAACTCACTTGGGCCAGGAAGACCAGGATGAATACTAAGATATACAGGATCCCTTGCCACAAGGACTAACACAGACAGCCCACGAAGGAGGATATCCAACTGATCAGGGATGGGGAGGGGGGGAAGTGGGGAAGTCGGGATAACAACGCATGGTTTGCCCACTAAATAATGTAACTCATTATGGACAATAAATATTAAATTTAAAAAAATATTTTATTTATTCATTTTCAAGGAGAGAGACAGAGAGAGAGAGAGAGAGAGAGAGAGAGAGAGAGAGAGAGAGAGAGAGAGAGAGAGAGAGAGATTGCACACCAGGGCCACCACCTTGTGGGTCTGGCTTATGTGGGTCCTGGGGAATTGAACCCCGGGGCCTTAGGCACTGGAGGCAAGTGCCTTACCTGCTGAGCCATCTCTCCAGCCCCTGTCTGTCTGTTTTTATGCCAGTACCATGCTGGTTTTTTGTTTGTTTGTTTGTTTTGTTTTTTTGAGGTAGGGTCTCGCTATCTAGTCCAGGCTGACCTGGAATTCACTGTGTAGTCTCAGGGTGGCCTTGAACTCATGGCAATCCTCCTACCTCTGCCTCCCCAGTGCTGGGATTAAAGGCATGCGCCACCACGCCCAGCTGACCATGCTGTTTATGTTACTATGGCTTTGTAGTATGTCTTTAGATCAGGAATGGTGATACCACCTGAGGAGATTTTTTTTTTTTTAACTAAGGACAGATTTGGCTAGTCAAGGCTTTTTGCCATTCCAAATAAATTTTGAGATTTTTTTTTCAGTGTCTGTAAAGAATGAAAGTGGAATTTTTATTGGCATGGCATTGAATCTGTACATTGCTTTTTGAAGAATTGCCATTTTCACAATATTAATTCTACCTACCCAGGAGCAGAGAAGATCTTTCCATCTTTTCACACCCTCCTCTATTTCCTTCTTGAGTATTTTTATGTTTTCATTATATGTCTCTCAATTCTTGGCTAATGTTATTCCAAGATATTTGATTTTTTTCGAATTGAAATGAAATGAAAACAGGACAGTCTCTCGAATGTCTTTTTCTGTAGGCATATCATCTGCATACAGGAAGGCTACTGATTTTTGTGTGTTAATTTTGTATCCTGCCACTTTGATGAAGGAATTTATCACCTTCTGGAGTTCACTATTCTTTGGGTCTGTTATGTATAGGATCATGTCATCTGCAAAAAGGGATAGTTTTACTTCTTCTTTCCTAATTTGTAGGCCTTTTATGCCTTTCTCCTGTCTTACTGCTTGGGCTAGAACTTCAAGCACTATGTTGAAGAGCAATGGTGAGAGTGAACACCCCTGTCTTGTTCCTGATTCTAGTCAGAACTCCTTGAGTCTTTCCCAATTGAGTAAGATTTGGGCTTTAAGAGATTTTTATATGGCCTTTATTATGTTGAGGTATAAGCCTTCTGTGCCAATTCTCTCCAGGGTTTTGATGATGAAGTGGTGTTAAATTTTGTTGAAGGTCTTTTCTGTGCCGATTGAGATGACCATGTGGTTCCTGTGGTCAAGTCTATTAATCCACTTCCATATGTTGAACCATCCTCACATCCCTGGGATGAAGCCTACCTGGTTAATATGGATAATACTTTTGATGTGTTGTTGTATTTGGTTTGCTAGGATTTTGTTCAGAATTGTTGCATCTAAGTTCATCAGGAATATGGGCTTGTAGTTTTCCTTTCCTGTTGTAGCTCTGTCTGGTTTTGGTATTAGGGTGATGCTAGCTTCATAGAAGGAGTTTGAAAACTTTCCCTCTTTTCTTTTCTTTCTTTCTTTCTTTTTTTTTTTCCAGGTAGGGTCTCGTTCTAGCCCAGGCTGACCTGGAATTCACTATGTAGTCTCAGGGTGGCCTTGAACTCACAGTGATCCTCCTACCTCTGCCTCCCGAGTGCTGGGATTAAAGGCGTGCACCATCACGCCCGGCTTCCCTCTTTTATTACATGAAAAAGCTTCAGAAAAAGTGGTTTCAGTTCTATGATCAAGGTTTGGTAGAATTCAGCTGAGAATCCATCAGGTCCTGGACTTTTCATTTTGGGAAGGTTTTTGATTACATTTCAATCTCAGTGGATGTGATAGGTTTATTTAGGAGCTTTATCTGCTCTCGGTTAAGCTTTGGTAGGTGGTAGGTATCTAGGAATTCATTATTTTCCCAGAATCTTCAATTTTGTGGAGTAGACAGATTGAACCAATAGAAGATTTAAAACAAACAGGGAAACATCAAACTCTGTAAATCCAAGGCTGATAATTCTAACCAATGAAGAATCTCTGGAGTTCCAATTCCACCCCTCCAGCCAGGCTACTCACAGTCCCGGGTAACTTAATCTGGTGCTCGCAGCTCTCCTTGGCAGTCATCCCATAGTCCTGGCATCTCCATTGGGTCTCCACTGCAACCCACTATTTATCCTCATGGCACCACCGAACTTCTACACAGGAATTCCAACATGCCTGCTACACACTGCCCATGTCCAAAAACAAAAAACAAAACCATGTTGCAAATCCAATGACCCTCTCTTCCTGCATTTGTTATACTCCACAGAACCAGGTGGGCTACCAATTTGTTAATCCAAGGGGAACAAAGCCAACTTTGAAGAACAGGAAATCTCCTTCAGCATTCAGGCCCTTTACTTCAAGAGTCCGCATTCTTCCTGCTGTCCCAATGCAGATCACCTGGCCCAATCTCAATGGTTATAATCTCTCAAACAATTGCAGCTGAACAGGTGGTAGTTTCAGCCCAGAGATTTCATTTCTTTCTGTGACATCTCCATCAAGTTCTCAGGATGCAGGCAAGCCAAATGCAGCAAGCTTCTCACACAAAATGCTTCTGGCACAGTCCTGATAAAGTTCCTTCTTACCCTCATGAAACCTCACAGTCCATATTTCTCACTGCAATCAGGTCTTTCAACTCTGATCAGAATGGTCCATGAAGCTGCATTGCAAGGCATCTCTTAGGCCAAAGTTTCAAATCCTCCCATATTCCTCCTGCAAATCAGTTCCAAAAGGCTAAAAGCCACAGAATCAGGGTTCTATCAGCAACGACTGATCCTCTCACTCTCTGGTTGTAATCAGCTTTCTCGTTGTGACAAAGATCCCAATGAAAAACAGTTTGTGGAGGAATGGTTTTATTTTGGCTTACAGACTTGAGGGGAAGCTTCATGATGGCAGGAAAAAGGTGACAAGAACAGAGGGTGGACATCACCTCCTGGCCAACATCAGGTGGACAACAGCAACAGGAGAATGTGCCAAGCACTGGCACGTGGAAACTGGCTATAACCCCTATAAACCCACCCCCAACAACACACCTCCAACAAGGTTCCAGTTCCAAAACTGTCAATAGCTGGGGATTGAGCATTCAGAACACATTGTGTTTGTGGGAGACACCTGAATCAAACCATCATATGATTCTTTTGGTTCTTGTTGTTTTTGAGATAGGGTCTCACTTTATCCCAGGCTGGCCTGCAACTCACTCTGTAGTCCCAGACTGGTCTTGAACTCACAGCCATCCTCTTATCCCTGCCTGGGATTAAAGGCATGTGCCACCACACCTTCTATCCTAACCATTCTTTTTGATAGATATTTAAGTTGTCTCCAGTCTAATGCTATTGTGAACATTTAGCACACAGGCTTTGTGCCCATCTAGAATTACTGTAGGACACATTCCTGGCCATGGGATTATGAGGTCAAAGAAATATCCATTTAAATTGTAATAACTACTGCCAATTGCCTTCCCAGAGGTGGAATCATTTTATAGCTCCATCAACAATGAACAAGAATGTCTTTTCTTTGCCAATCTGATATCTACAAAATAGGATTCCACCTTAATTTTCATTTGCATATTTGCTCTAGTGAGACCATCAATTATCTTTTCATTTGCTTAAACATGGGTTGTGTCACATTTCTATGAACTGTGCTTTCCTATCCTTTGCCTATTTGGTGGATTGTTTTAAATCAGTGTTTAACAGAAATGTCACTTTCCTATTTTCATTTGGTCAAGAACTTCCTGAGGCAGGGGCTTCCTCAGACTGGTGTCCAGGCATCCCCAATCACAGCAGTCCTCTCTTCTAATTAGTAACTGCCTCCTTCCAGTGGTGGTGTCTGCTGGATGGAAGGGTCCCTGTATGGTCTCAGCTCACTTAAGGCATTTGTCTGCTCCCCTGTCCCTCCTGTGTCTCTGCAAGGGTGGTCTGACCCTTGCCCAAAGCTCCATCCACACTCACTGTGTGAGGGTGTCCTAGATGTTCCCCACATGAGTCCAGCGTTGCTCCAGACAGGAAGGCAGACCCCTCCTCTGGTCCAGCTGACCACTTTTCTTGGGGGTGGAGGGGGTGAAGTATAAGACAACAAAGACAAAAATGTCACTTAAGTGCTAATAAGTGAATCAAAGGGACAGAAGGGTCTCCTTTGCATGGGGGTGGGGGAGGCCAACACAGCTACCCCAGGAACTGAGATAGAAGTCCTGACTGAGAAAGGACCAGCCATGTAAAGAACCTTTCAAGCGGGGCGTGGTGGTGCATGCCTTTTAATCCCAACACTCAGGAGGCAGAGGTAGGAGGATTGCCGTGAGTTCAAGGCCACCCTGAGACTACACAGTGAAATCCAGGTCAGCCTGGACTAGAGCGAGACCCTACCTCAAAAAAACCAAAAAAAAAAAAAAAAAAAAAAAAAAAAAAAAAAAAAAGAACCTTTTAGAGCTGGGGTTAGAAACCCTGCCTGACCCTCTTGCAAAGACAGGGAGGGGTAACCCAATCCTCAGCACCCCCTGCACTCCTCCTTTCTGTCACCTGTCAGGAATTGAAGGCAGAAGGCTGTGATCTTTATCTCTGTAACTTCTGGAGAGCGTGGGGGATGGGGAGGCCCTGCACCCCCCCCCCAACACTTTCTTCCCAGCTCCTTCACTTACTTTGCACCACAGGGCCCCCAGGGCCTCACGCCGTAGCCCAGGCTAGCTTGGAACTACGTAGCCCTGGTTGGCATCCTCTAGCCGGGCCTCCAAGAGCTGGGATTACAGGTGTGTGTTTCTCTGTCTTTGACCGAGGAAGGGGAGCTGTTCCGGGACGGGCAGTAACCTGCGCACAGGGTTGCCGGGCTGAGAAAGAAGTACAACTCTGGGGCAGGCACGAGGGTGCTCCTGGAACACCTGCGGATCCCGCTCTCCCAGGTCTCGGGACTCCAGGGCAAAAGGGCGCGCCCAGAGTGGGCGCGAAGGTGAGAGGACAAAGGCCGCGGTGCCTCGCGGCCAGGGCGCCCGCGAACTTCAGAGACTCTGGGGGCCGGGATGGGGCTCTGCGGGGGCGTCGCTCGGAGCCCAAGAGAGCTCGCCGCAGGGTCCCGCTCTCACCCTCCCGCTGCCCGCCATCTACCACGTCTCGCCCCTTCGTTCCCACAACCACGCCCCCTATCGGCCCCTCCCCATCCGTCGCTTCCGTCAATCACGCGCTATTGACCACGCCCCTATCAACATGCCCCGCCCCATTAGCTCCAGACAACCACGCCCCTACAGGCCCCGCCCCGCCCCGCCCCTTCGCTCCCGCAAGCCCGGTCCCCTACCGGCCCCGCCCCATTCGCTCCAGCCAACCACGCCCCTACCGAATACGCCCCGCCCCTACAGACCACGCCCTCCCATTCGTTCCTGCCAGTCCCGCCCCCTACGGACTACGCCCCGCCCCATTCGCTCCAGCCAACCACGCCCCTACCGACCATGCCCGCCTCTTCTCCCCCCCACCCCCTGCCCCGCTCCGGGCCCGCGGTGCTCCGGCGCTCAGGCGCTCGGGGAACATGGCGGCGACAGTCGGGCGGGACACCTTACCTGAGCACTGGTCGTACGGCGTGTGCCGGGACGGCCGCGTCTTCTTCATCAAGTGCGCGCGGGCGGGCGGACGGGCGCCGGAGGCGCGCGGGCTCGGGGCCGGGAGGGGCCGCGGTAACAGGTGCATCTCTCTCTCTCTCTCTCTCTCTCTCTCCCACAGCGACCGGCACCGCCGCACGACCTGGCTGCACCCGCGCACCGGAGAACCGGTCAACTCTGGCCACATGATCCGCTCAGGTGGGCGGCGAGGTGGGCGGCGGGGCGGGCGGCAGGCGGGCGGGGGGCGCGGCGGCCCAACTTTGACCGCACTTTTCTTGCCTCCCGCAGACCTGCCCCGCGGCTGGGAGGAGGGCTTCACGGAGGAGGGCGCCAGCTTCTTCATCGAGTGAGTGAGCGAGCGAGCGAACGAGAGCGCCCGCACCTGTGCCCGCGGCCCGCGCGCCGGCCGGGGGGCTTGGCGCGCTCGGCTCCCGCTCCCGGGTTTTGTGCGTCCGGCGTGGCGGGCTGGCGGACGGCGGCGCCCCGCGGTCCTCGTCTCCTCCGCCCGGGCCCAGGCTGCACTGTGGGGTGGGAGCCCGCGCTGTGCGGCGCCGGGACACGCCTCCCCGAGGGAGTGAGGGCGGGAGGGGACCGAGGACCCAGGACCGGCGCGGTGGGGGAGGGGGAGTTCCAGGGCTCGGCGAGCGGGGACCCCAGCCGTGGGTCCACCCTCCGTGCCCGGGAGGGCCGGTCTGCTACACACCATCCCCTCTGCCTGGACCCACGGGCCACATGGGTGTCAGACCCATGTACGGTCCACTGCCCTCGGCGATGGTGTCCGTGTCCTGTAAGTTCTGAGTCCAAACCTGCCTTTGATCCTTTGCCCCATCGCCTGGCACCGAGTAGGCCCTCGGTAAATGTTTGCTCACGGAATGAATGAACTAGCCGAAGGTCCGACCAGCCTGTGGCTTGGCTGGTACTAGGTGTCTACTAGGGGACTGGGAGTCAGAATTCATTTCTTCCACCTGGAAACGCTGTGGGCCAGTAGATGATGAAGACAATCCCAGCGCGTTCTTCTCTAGTCTGGCCTCTTGCATGCTGGTTGACTTACTGATGAATGAGTTTTGAAGGGAGGACTCTCGCTGCCCCCTGGACTTGCAGTCCAGTGGAGAGCAAGGGACTGAGAGTTCTCGCAGATAGTGCTGACCACTGTCCAGAACATTAACACGAGGAGAGGTGATGTGGAGTGGCTTGGTTTGGGATCCTGACCAGGGGTGATTTCTGTGCATCGCTGGCATTCAATGATTGAAGACCAGAGGGCACCCTGTGGTAGAGAGCAGATGGGGCAAAGCATATCAGAAAAAGGGAACCGCCAGTGCAAGACACGAAAGCCTTCCAACTCTGTGAACTAAAAACGGCTCTTGTGGCCACAAAGTGGTGAGTGAGAAGTCACAGGTAGGAAACTGGTGGATGGTGTAAAAAGCTTTTTAAAAAAACTATTTTTATTTATCTGCAAGCAGAGAGAGGTAGAGAGTGGGTGAGTGTGAGACCACCAGGGTCTCCAGTCACTGCAAATGAACCCCAGATGCATGCAGCACTTTGTGCATCTGACTTTACGTGGGTGCTGGGGAATCGAACCCAGTAGAACCAGTAGGAGGGGTGGCTGTGTGGTACAGACAGGAATTTATAGTGGGGCATGGAGCTTCCTGGCGCCATGTTGGGTGCTGTCTGAGAAGGAAGAGTCCAAGGTGACTTCTGAAGCTATGAGTATCTGAAGGGTGGTGCCCATGTCCCTTGGGATGAGAAGGCTGAGGAGGAGTGGATTTGGATGGGGGAGATGTCCGTCACAGTTGAGGTGCGAATGTATGGGGTAGATGTATGAAGCTGGGAGTGAGAGAGGCCTGCAGAAATGACGAGAATAAAGGTTCAGGGTCACGAGGGGTGGATGAAGTGATCTCAGATGAACTTGTGGACAGAGAAGACATCCTGAGCCTTGGGGAAACAGAGTGTTAGTTTGGGTCATGTCACAGGAAGCTCCAGGAGAAAGCCACTGGAGCTGGCAGCCAAGGAAGTAGAGGGGAGGGCACACAGTCATGGAGGTGGGCAAAGTGAAGGTGAGATGTTGGTTATAGCCAGAGAGAGGGTGGGTTGAGGGAGGACTTCCGGAAGGGGCCCCGGTGTATGTCTCTCTGGTCTCACATAGGAGCCTCAGGAGGAGAGTGTTTTGTGCTGCTCCACACAGCCTTGAGCTCGGGTTCTGGAGGTGCCTGGAAGATCCTGGGCCATTGTCCCAGCATTCTGTCCTTCGTCCTTATTGCCTCTCTTCTGTGGTAACTGTGAGGCCTTTAGTGGTTACCTTCTGCAGGGTTGGTTTCCCTAGTCCCCAAGCCTTGGAAGAATCCTCTCACACTTACTGGATGCCCACCCCACGGTGACTGACAGGGACATTAGCCCTACCCTCAAAGGCATTCAGTATTAGGAGGCAGAGCCCTGTGGTGGCTGTTAGATTAGATTTCTTACCTCCTTTTTTTTTTTTCCCTTTGGGTTTTTGAGGCAGGGTCTTGATCTAGCCCAGGCTGACCCAAAAATCACTCTGTAGTCTCAGTGTAGTCTCGAACTCATGGTGATCCTCATACCTCTGCCTCCTGAGTGCTGGGATTAAAGGTATGCACCGCCATGCCTGGCCTGTGACAATTTCTTGAGTTAGGATTTGGGAATAATTATTTTCCTTTTCTTCCTCTTGAAAAAAAAAAGTTTTGCTTCAGTCTGCTTCCTTAGACTTGCTGAGCACATTTTTGAAAAGCTTGACCTTTTGGGAGGGATTCCTCTAACTGGAGTCAGTCAAGTTAGAGAGGTAGTACATTGGAATGACTGATTTTGTTTTTCTCCCGGATCCTTGAGCAGGAAAGTTCTGGGAGCTTTTCAGCTTTGTTGCATGGGTTAACCTGGCTTTGCAAACAAGTCCTCTGACCACTGAGCCATCTCCCCAGCTTGAGTTACTCTTGATATATCTTTATTATTATTATTTTGTGTGTGTGTGTGCATGTGTGCGTGCGTAGGCGCCCTTGTAGCATTCTACAACCTCATCCTACTGTGGGGGTTGCTCCTCTGTGGTGGCTGGAGTGGAACCTCAGGTGTCCCACTCTGTTCCTTTCCCACCTGATCTTGTGTTTGAGCAGGCGGCTTGGGTCTCTGCTCCCCTGAGGGACTGGGGTTATAGGTCAGTGTGGCCACACCTGGCTGTTTTCTGTGGGATCCAGAGATTGAACTCTGCTAGTCTCAGGCCTCCTCAGGCTTACGCAGGAAGTGCGCCTAACCTTTGAACCATCGCTTCCGCCCCTGTTCTTGCTATTTCACAGAGGGGGTTTCATTTCATTTTGGTTTGGTTTTTATCTGTTTTTTTTGGGGGGGTACTAGGGGTTGACCCTAGGGACTTAGACCTGCTAGGCAAGTGCATTACCACTGAGCTATGTCTCTAACCCTTGGTTTTCTGAGACAGGGTCTTGCTATAAAGGTCAGGTTGGTCTTGAATTTGAGATCTTGCTGTCTCTGTTGCCTGAGCATTGGGAGTACAGGCAAGTGCTATCATATCCCCCTGTTTCCCTTTTCCCACAGTGCATTTTTCTAAGCAGAAAACCCTGAACCGAGGCACATGGATTTTTTTTTTTTTTGGATTCCTGCACTTTTGACTGACTTTCGCATTGCTGAGGATGTGGGATGTGAGGAATCTCCCTCATTTTCACAGCTGTAGACTAGGTAATGTTGACATCTCGAAGATGACTTTCTGTTCTCTGAGATTTTTCCATTTTGCCGTGAGTCTCCTAGCTGGGTAGCAGAGCTCGATAATAATGTGATAATGTGGACATCCATACCAGCCACAAAAGCAATGGCAGCCATTATGTAATTTTAGCCAATTATTTTAAAGACAGGATCTTATGTAGCCCGAGCTGGCCTTGAACTTTGTGCTTCCTAAGTGCTGCTAACACAGGTGTGTACCACCACCATGTCCTTCTGGCCTAATCTTTTTTTTTTTTTTTTTTTTTTGTTTTTT
>PVHP010055499.1:0-10124 GCA_004024765.1 Zapus hudsonius | reverse complement strand
CAAGCAGAGAGAGAGAGAGAGAGAGAGAGAGAGAGAGAGAGAGAGAGAGAGAGCACCAGGGCCACCACTTTGTGGGGCTGGCTTATGTGGGTCCTGGGGAATTGAACTCAGGGCCTTAGGCACTGGAGGCAGGAGCCTTAGGCACTAGAGGCAAGTGCCTTAACCGCTGAGCCATCTCTCCAGCCCAAATAAAATATTTTTAAAAGTAAACTTTTGCCAGGATAACAAACTTTGCAAATAATTAAATTTTAGCCAGGCCTTTAATTCTAGAAGTCAGGAGGCAGAGGTAAGAGGATCACTGTGAGTTCCAGGCCAGCCTGGGACAAAGGGAGTTCTAGGTCAGCCTGGGCTTGAGTGAGACCCTACCTCAAAACAGAAACAAAACAAAACAAAATTTAATCTTGATAAGAAGAGATGACCAATCGTCTGGGTTTGCATTCACCATGGATGTCCTGAAGACTGAAAGGATTTATCACCCTAGGAAAATAACTCAATCTCCTTAGCAATAGAAGAGGTTGTCACTCTGACAGACGATTCTGTCATTCCACCTGCCCACAGAGAGCCCCTCCATTCAAGGAGCCCCCTTTCTGTGGACAAAGTCTTTCAAGGACCTGTTCTGTCCCCTACATGGTGCCTTCTCTTCCTAGGACTGTCACTCACACGACCTTCTAGATTTCAGGAGATCGTTCTGCCCACAAGACTATCTCTCAGCCAAGCCCAGCAGCTCGTCTGGGTTCTCACAGGGCCTCTTAGTGCCTTCCACACTTAGTGCCAGGCTTTAAATGCTCAAACAGGGAGGAACACAAATCCAAGGCCATGTTGAGCCAAAATAAACCAAGTTGTTTATTTATTTTCCAATTCAATAGGACTGAGTCTTAATTTTCTAGATAAACACTCTGATTCTCCAAAGGAAACATGTTCCTTCCATTTCCCGAGTGGAGCTGCCTACGGATACCCTGAGGGGGCTGACATTACTAATCTCTGTGGATTTATGTCTGGCATTTATAAAGCAGGCACTGCCTGTTAAGCGTGGGGTGGGGATTTATAAGCTTAAGTATACAAGACATCTGCCATTCTTCTCCAGAAGTTCATGGTGAAGGTCTCGTTCCAGTGGAGATCACTTCGTAAGAGATTAATGGAGCAGGGTGAGGACTGACAGCGGGGAGACATTTGTATGCTTACGTACAATTGGGAACCTCCTATCACTTCACAGGTCCTTTCCTCTGACACTTAACATTTTTATTTATTTATTATTTATTTATCTATTTTCGAGGTAGGGTCTTGCTCTAGTCCAGGCTGACCTGGAATTCACTATGTAGTCTCAGGCTGGCCTTGAACTCACAGCAATCCTCCTACCTCTGCCTCCGGAGTGCTGGGATTAAAGGCGTGCGCCACCACACTCAGCCTCTAACATTTTTTTTAATTATCCATAATGATTTACATTGTTTAGTGGGCCAACAATGAGTTGTTATCCCCAATTCCTCATTGCTCCCCCTCTCCATCCCCAGTCAGCTGGATATCCTCCTCCGTGGGCCGTCTGGATCAGTCCTTGTGGCAGGGGACCATGGATAGCCCAGTCTTCAGCCGGGTTCTCCTGGCCCAAGTGTGTTGTTACTGAGGGGTGCCATGTCTCTGGATCGTCTCCCCCACCACGGCTCTCACAATCTTTCCGCCCCTCTTCCCTCAGTTCCCTGAGTCGCGGTGGGTGAGTATTAAGGCTGCTTTAATGTTGTGAGCTAGTCTTGACCTAACATTTTTTATGGCATCTTAAACTGCTATCAAATGACATCTTAGTCTATAGAGCTAGATAATGGACAAAACATACGCGTGAAGAAAGCGGAGAGCAGTGAGCGTGATGAGACCCACAAGACAGACAGATCAGCACAGGAAAGACTCCCCCTTGGGGGATGGGTGAGTCCATGGTCACAAAGAAGAAGGGAGAGACTCTGCCAGAAACAGGAAAGACACATCCTCAACTCCCACTCACTCAACTAAGAAGAAGAGGCAATTTTTAAGAGAGACAATTTTTAAAATGCTTGTTTTATTTGGGAGAGGGGGAGACACACAAATCAAAAAGAGTTACTTCAGGGGCTGGAGAGATGGCTCAGCAGTTAAGGGTCATGGCTGCAAAGCCTAACAACCTGGGTTCAAATCCTCAGTTACCCAAGCCAGATGCATGAAGTGGTACATGCATCTGGAGTTCATTTGCAGTGGCTAGAAGCCCTGGCTTGCCTATTCTCTCTCCTTCTGTCTCTCCTCTCTGTCTCTCTTCCCTCTCTCTCTCTCTCTGCTTGCAAATTATATATATGTTATTTTCAGTCACTCCAGCCTAACGCCCACATACACAGGTACCCCCTGGCCAATGCCACTTTCTGGAAACCGCAAGTGTGAGATCTGGGGAGTGAGTTCTGCATACCCGGTGGTTTCTTTTGAAATTCCTGAACGAATCTAGAGGTAGGCAAGCTGCCCCCTGCCTCTGGGATGGACTCAGTCTGCAGCAGGAAGGGTTTCAGAGGCAGACACTTTAGTTTTGCAAGGAATCCATGCCAGACTCTGCCAGTAGGGGGCAGGAAAGGCCCCTGGAGTTCCTGGCTGCTTCCCACACCCTGGAGATTCTCCTGCTGTGTGGTTTTCATCTATAGCAATTGTTCCAGAATCACCCCACCCAGCCCAGCCCAGTACAAGCTCTCCTCAGTTCGCCATCGGAGAATGGTCAATACCATCCGGGCACAGCACATCCCCCAAACAAGGGTGCTGCCAAACATCCCAAGTAGTCAAGTTCTAATAATTAGAATTCTTTCTTAGCACTGTCTGGAACAGGCAGGTACTTACTGCTTCTCCAGTCCAGTGATACCATTTGACCATTCTCTTTCGATACCTGGTATAGTTTTGGTTTACCCTGGCTGGTCCCTGGTAGAGCTGGGGCCTTATCTTGCTTTAACATTTGTTAAATTCCTTCTCTGTCACCGGGTATTAACAGATTTGCATTATTGCTGAGAGTCTTACATATGTATTCTTACTTCCCACAGAGAGGAAAACTGGGAGCTTGGAGGAGAGCCTGTAATGCATCCAGGAAGAAACAGATTTGAGCCCAAGTGGGTCTCTCAAGTCACAAAAGTGGTTTTAAGCAAATTGCTAACATCTCTTCCATCACCTTTTTACCTATAAGATAGTGATAATTTCAGTCTTACAGTGATGCTCAGAGGATATAATAAGATTAGACGCACGCATGCTCCTGGCCTTAAAGACAGTATATGAAGGTCCTCAACAAATGACTGCTTTTGTCTATCTCTGCATAATGGCTTGTGCCAGCAGGCAGTCGATTTGGACTTGGTAATTACAATGATTTCAAATGTGTGTGTGTGGGGGGGTGCCATACTATGCCATGGGACACAGCAGTCCTCCGTGAATATTTGTCAGTGATGGTAAATGTGAATAATCAATATCCTAGAGCGTGTTCATTTGTTATTTTTACTAAAAAGAAAAACAGACTAGAATTTCAGAGCGAGCTGTTTGATGAAGGTCTGTTTTCATCATGGATGAGTACCTGTGCTTGGAAAAAAGGTATTTTTAAAAAATATTTTATTTATTCATTTTCAAAGAGAGAGAGAGAGAGAGAGAGAGAGAGAGAGAGAGAGCGCGCCAGGGCCACACCTTGTGGGTCTGGCTTATGTGGGTCCTGGGGAATTGAACCCCTGGGCTTTAGGCACTAGAGGCAAGTGCCTTAACCGCTCAGCCATCTCTCCAGCCCAAAAGGTTTGTTATCTATTTGATTGCCCCTAGAAAAGTGAAGCTCTTCCTGGGTGATTTTCCCTGACACCAAAAAAAAAAAAAGTTTGTGTTTTTCATAGGTGATATGACTCTCAATGAAAATGGCAACCATCCCAACAACTCCGGAAAAAACCGAAGAGCTCTGGCAGCAGTAGGCTTTCAAGGTGGAGGAGAGTGAATTCTACAGTCCCGCTGCGTGTTCCTGAAGGCGCTTGAGGGGCCAGTAAAGCATTCCTGTGTCTTTTCTCCTGGGGAAGAAATGAGCACGTAGAAGTGCACCTGCTTAGTGTGTGATCTAGTTTAAAGGCATGATTGTCTCTGCAGCTTGCTTTCCTGGGTCCATCACACACTCCAGGGAACCGTAACTAGAGCTCTTGGAGGGTTTGAGGGAAAGCTTTTCTCTGTCACTTACTCGACGTGCTTACATTGAGCAGACACAACACATAGCCAGCCTCTGGATCACAGGTATACCTACTACACTCCCAGAGAGTCCCACTCACCTCACTGGAGCCCCACAGGACCTCACAAACATGTGAACGATCAATTAGGAACAAGTCACGCTCTATAAGGGACCCCTCGAGGGGGCTGTAATGTAGTGAATGTGACAGTGTAGCCAGTGAGGGATCCCAGGGAGACCACGCAGACACCACAATGGCATTAGGAAGGAGTCTTTATTAGCCAGCCGGTGATGACACTCAGGATTCAGGAACCCAAGTGCAGCCGTGAGCTCCTGGGCAAGGCCCATATTTGTACAAAAACACCATAAGATTTCGCTTTACAACTTCATAGTTTAGTAATTATAACCTTACAAGGGTGAGAGTTAATTTCAGAAGAGCAGTGTTGTGGTCAGCTTTCTAGTTGCTGCACCAAAAGAACCCAAACAAAAGCGGCTTGTGGAGGAATGGGTTTATTTGGCTTATGGACTCCGAGGGGAGTCGAGGGGAGACTCCATCCTGGCAGGGAAAACGATGGCATGAGCAGAGGGTGGACATCACCTCTGCCACAGCACTGCAAACAGCGGCAGGAAGGTGTGCCAAACACTGGCAAGGGGAAGCTGGTTTATAACCCCCATAAGCCCACCCCCGACAACACAGCTTCATTGAGGTTGTAAAACCCAAACCGCCATCAGCTGAGGATCAATCTATCAGAACACATCCATTTGTTTGTGGGGGACACCGGGATCAAACCATGACAAGCAGGGACTTCTGGAAATCTCCAACACCATCACCCCAGGCAGCAGCAGCAGCAGAATGTATTAAGCAATAGGCAGGGAAACCCTTTTTGTCTTGTGTCACAGGTGCTGAGAGGAGGGGGGTCTGGTAAGTGACGTTTCATTCCTTAAAACAGGTTTAACTTCCTCTAGATGTAAGAGGTCACACAGAGTATCAAGATGGAGTCGTTCTTGCCCATTGAGAGCTCTGCCACATGTTAGTCTTTAATCTTGTAGGGCCTGTTTGAGACGCCAAGATGGCTTTTCTTAGGTTAAATTATCAGGGGCTGTTTCAGTGAGATGTAGCCTTTATTTTCAAAAAGCAAATCCCATTTCCATCAGTTATGAACTACTACCTTTGTCCAATTAACTACTTCCCCTGCCTGTTAACCCTTCCATCGGTACTTACCTCTTAAGAGTATTTACACCTTTCTCTCTCTCTCTTTTTTTTCCTTTTAGCAAAGCAGACTAATAATTCTTTTTCTTTATTTTTCTAGGAGCAGTTTTTTAAAATTATATGTTTATTGTCCATAATGAGTTACATTATTTAGTGGGCAAATAGTGAGTTGTTATCCCCAATTCCCCAATTCCCCCCCCCCTCCCCATCCCCGATCAGTTGGATATCCTCCTCCGTGGGCTGTCCGTGTTAATACTTACGCCTTTCTCTTAATAGAGTGAAGTGAGCTAATTCATATAAAGCATTTACATAGTACTTACTAGTCATTAGGAATCACTGTCATGATAACTCCAACTTCACGCCCAACACAATCAACTCAACCTGTACATATGTGCTCAACGACCTTTGCTTTCCTCTTTCAGGAGGTGACAATAATTCTCCATATGGCAGTGAAATTTTCCTCTGTAACTATCTTCTGGTAACTTACCTCCAGCCTTCCAGTAGCTTCTATTTCAGTAACAGTTGTTCCGACCTTAGACATACTTACCACTGGTCTGGTGATGTTATATTAACATGGCTTTGATGTACAAGAGAAACAGAGTAAGAACATTGAAATTCTCCCTCAGTGTTTGAGAGCTGTCGGGACCCACAGTTGAGGATCGTCAAAACTACAAGAAGAATGACCTGGAGGAGATTCTGAAATTGTCTTTTAATCATCACCCTATGTGTGCATCGGCACAATGGCCCCTTGTTTTGCTTGTCGGGTTAACTTAATAAATAAAAGAACACCCAGAAACTACCTTCACTCGTCTTTTCATTAACACGTGGAACATTGCCAAAGAATTCCTAAGAAGGAGATGTTGTGGTTTGTTCTCTGACATTTCAAAGTCTACCTGAAGAGTCAAGGAAGCCCCGAGCTTTCCAGAGCTTCTGCTTGCATCAGCGCTTTCATTCCTAGGCCAGGATGGTACATTAGCATCTGATCAGCCAGCCAACCCCCTGCACAGCTAGTGATTTATGTCACCCAGTCCCGGGCTCCACCTCCTTCAAGGGCTGTGCAGGTTCTTTCCCTGCACCGAGGTTCCAGCCTTTGTGGGTCTGGCATGGCTGCTTATCTGCCGCATTGATCATCTGGACAGGCGCGTGGTATCAGCAATCTGGGACTCCAGAAAATTCCCTCTCCCTCTAGTTTCTCTGCAGACTGCTCACTTGGCTATAATACAGCAAGCTTCAGGTCCCTGAGTTTCTCTTAAAGGTGAAACTTCATCCCAGGCTGTGACTGAATTCGGCGTTCCTCCATGCTGAGACCAAGAACGGTTCACTCTGCATGGATCCAAAGATCTATGTCCAGTGGCAAGATTACAAAACACTAATCACTACAGGGCTTTCAACCGGATGAGCTTCTATAGCTCAGCTCGAACCACATTTTGCCGAGTCATGGTTTGTTCTATCCTTTGGTGTGAAGGTGAAAAAGATGGCTCGTCAATATTCCTGGCTAGTTTCAGTATATTGCCTTTTTTTAAAAATGAAATTTCTTTTTTTAATATTTTATTTATTCATTTTCAAGCAGAGAGATACAGAGAGAGAGAGAGAGAGAGAGAGAGAGAGAGAGAGAGAGAGAGAGAGAGAGAGAGCACCAGGGCCACCACCTTGTGGGTCTGGCTTATGTGAATCCTGGGGAATCGAACCCAGGGCCTTAGGCACTGGAGGCAAGTGCCTTAACCGCTGTGCCATCTCTCCAGCCCACTGCATCAGTTTTGACTAGAGACATTTCAGAGCCTGCTGGCTAAGGTATGTTATATATGAAGAAATGTGGCTAAAGCTACGGTAGAGGGCTCAGCAAATACCAGAGATGGGCACTCGGTTTCTGATTCCCATCACGGGTGGAAAGTTCATAGGAGCCGGACAGACTCTGAAAGTGACCACAGAGAAACGGTGCCACTCTCTGGGAGGGACGCACATTTCAGAAGTCGCTTACGAGGTCAGTAATAGAGTCAGCTTTTACGTGGCGCTTTGTCTGCGAGCCTAGCGTTGACGTCGTAAGTCAGGGAGCTGGCATGGGGACCGGCCAACCAGAGCCCCTTGTTCTGATAGGCAGAGTCCCGCTGAATTATACTTGTCACTCAATGAAATAGATACATATTCCGGAGTGACTGAGTTTAAGAGCCGAAAGAAACCTTAGTGTTCATCCCATCCAAGCCAGTTTTACAAAAGGGCTTAAAGTCCCAAATGTGTGTTTTCCCCCCAAGATTCCATACATAGCAAGAGAGAAAGCCTACCTTATTTATCCAAACAATAAAGCCCGAGGCACTGGCTAGTCTAAATTCCTACAAAGAATGGACGGCTTTCCAATGGTGTTGCACGCTGGTGACTTCTCTGAGTGTTGTTACAGGTATTTCTACTTGATGTTCTTTCCTACGTGAAGTCATTTCCTACTGAGAAAATTGCTAGCAGGCAGGGTCTTAGTACATGCGGATTGAAGAGCATTTAGAATTAACAGTGCGCTGGTTAGAAAGACAGGTTGATTATCTTTTTTTAAAAAATATAAATTTATTGTCCATAATGAGTTACATTATTTAGTGGGCAAACTATGCGTTGTTATCCCGAATTCCCCAATTCCCCCCCTCCCCATCCCCGATCAGTTGGATATCCTCCTCCGTGGGCTGTCTGTATTAGTCCTTGTGGCAAGGGATCCTGGATAGCCTAGTACTCAGCCCGGTCTTCCTGGCCCAAGTGTGTTGTTGCTGAGGGGTGCCATGCCTCTGGACCATCTCCCCCACCACGGCTCTCACCATCTTTCCGCCCCCTCTTCCGCTCAGTTCCCTGAGTCGTGGTGGGTTGATTATCTTATGGCGCAGGAAACACAGAAATGGTTCCTTCTTATTTTCCATCAACGTCTGCAGCCAGGTGTGCAGTCACTTGATGAGAAGGTGGCCGCAGATGTTAATAGCATCCTAAGCTGGGCAAGGAAGTAGGAAAGAACACGCAGGCCTCCTTAGATGGAGCTAAAACAGGCACAAAGCAGAAACAGACCTCGAGGTTCAAAGCTGGACCTTCCACAGAGAAATAGTGAGTAAAGTCACTTACCTCTCCCCTGTACAAGAGATTAAAACGGAACCTACTCTTGAAGTTGAGATGATACATATAAAGTTCTTTGAGCTATACCTGGCCTGTTTAACATTCAACAAATGCTATTGATTATAATTATTATCATAAATGGAGGAAATTAGCTGAGGTCTCCAGATCGCAATGAAATTATATTTCAGAGTCATGAGCAATGCGCAAAGATATTTCCTGAAGAATCAGTATGCAAATTAAATCCAAGTCTGCATCTGTGACTTAAGGCTATTTGTCTCGGTCAATAACCTGAAATAAGTGAGTCATGGTTGCTCGTGCCTGTAATCCCAGCACTTGGGAAACTGAGGCAGGAGTTGGGCTATATGACAGTTTGATAATAAACCTTCATTCATATATATGTAGAGAGAGTCCTTTAAGATGATCACAGAGCATCCTAGGAGTCTTGAAGACTTTCCCATCCTTGCCCTCATATGGACACGCTATAGAGTTAGTTGTTGTTGTATTTATCATTCAAAAAACACAAAGAAAGCTAATGCTATCGGAGAAATAACACCAAGTGCCCTGTGGCTTTTTATAGGTCCCAGTCTTCCACCCAACTTTCTTTTTTTTTTTTTTTTAATTTATTGTCCATAATGAGTTACAACATTTAGTGGGCAAACAATGAGTTGTTATCGCCAATTCCCCGCTGCCCTCCCCTCCCCCCTCCACTGGATAACCTCCTCCATGGGTCGTCTGGATCAGTCCTTGTGACAGGGGACCATGGAGAGCCTAGTATTCAGCCGGGTTCTTCTGGCCATGCCTCTGGATAGTCTCCCCCACCACGGCTCTTACAATCTTTCCATGCGATGGGGTTATGGATTGTACTAGAGGTAGGCAGTTTTCTTTCTCTTCCTCCTCCATGGCTCTTACAATCTTTCTGCCCCCTCCTCTGCTCAGGTCCCTGAGTCATGGTGGGTGAGTTTTAGGTCTGCTTTACCTTTGAGGTCTTAAGAGTCTCTGGATTTCTGCTTTGGACTGTGTTGGGCATCCTCAGTGTCTGTCTCCACCATTTCCGTTTTTCCCTTTACATTCAGCTCAGGCTGGCATTCCTGCTCACACAGGCTGCATCTTCCAACCTCAGCCAATCCTCTCCAGAAATGCCCCCACAGACACACCAAGAGGTATGCCTTCTAGAGATCTCTAAATCACATCAAGTTGACAAGATTAACCACCATAGCGTTTGTCCATGAGTTTCACTTAAACGCAGTCAGAAATGGGGTTGCAACAGACAGTGCTCTATGGTAGAAAGAACTTGGCTTCCTGACAATGGCTAACGTCTGATAAGAGTGTCGGGTTTCTGGGGCCTGCCTTCCTGGACTGCATTGCAGCCCTCATGATGCAGACGTGGGGAAGGAAAGCAAGAGCGAAGTGCATTCTAAACCAAAGGTGAGGATGCTCACAAGGAGATAGATAGGCTCACCCCAGCCTCCAGGAAGGAAGACAACACCGAGACATCTGTGTGGGAAAATAAGGCCTCCGTGGAGTGCAGACCCTGGGTAGGAATGGGAAGTCTCAGCCCATGGAACAGAAGTATGATTTTTTTGGGAGATCATTTAAAACCCCTTAGAAGAACCATTTTTTTAAAATATTTTATTTATTCATTTTCAAGCAGAGATACACACACACACA
>PVHP010055498.1:0-10124 GCA_004024765.1 Zapus hudsonius | reverse complement strand
TCATCCAAAGCAGGCTCTGGTGTATATTTCCTGAGGGAAGCTGGAGTGCCAAGCTAATTCTAATATCTGAGTTTAATATCTCTCAAGTCCCATGCAAGACTGTACTAAACAATTGATGGTTGTTGTTTCTTTGGAATTCCAATGTCATCAGCTTCCTGTTTGTTTCTTTACATGTGTATGTATGTTCATACGTGTGTGGATGCGTGCACATGTGTGAATGTGTATATGGAGACCAGAGGTCAATTGCTCTCTGTTGTAGACAATCTTTTTGTTGCTGATGGAAGAAAGAAAGGGGTTTATTTTGGCTTATCAGGGCAAACTCCATTATAGCAGGGAGAAAAGACAGCATGAGCAGAGGGTGGACATCGCCTCTGCCACGGCACTGTTCAAACAGCGGCAGGAGATTGTGCCAAACACTGGCAAGGAAGCTGGCTATAACACCATCAGCCCTCCCCCAACAACACACTTCCAACAAGGTTCCAATTCCAAAACTGCCATCAGCTGGGGATCAAGCATTGAGAACACAAAGTTTGTGGAGGACCCCTGGATCAGACCGCCACACTCTCCACCTTACTTACTGAGGCCGGGTCTCTCGCTGAACCCAGAGCTCACCTGATTCAACTACACAGGGCAGCCAGCAAGTCCCAAGGATCATCCTCTCATGGCCCCCAGCACTCATGCACCAGCGTACCCAGCACTTTTACATGGGCACTGTGGATCCACCAGGTCCTCACAGGGGGCAGCCGGCACTTTACCACCGAGTCATCACCCCAGCCCAGCATCCTGTGCTGTTATTTGCCCACTCTGGCAGCCCTGGCTGGGGCTCCTGGACACATGACCCTCCTCTCCTGGAGGAAGCTCCTCCAGTCAGAGCCCCACTGTAGGGGTCAGGGGCTTTGCTGTGCCCTGCCTAGAATCTGGAGCAAGCTTGGTGTGGTGAGGACCTTAAGGAAGAAAGGCTTGGAGTGTTGGGGACATGACATCAAGGGATAGAGACTTATCCAAGGCCACACGGGGCCTTGACTTGTGAGCAGGGGGCAGGGTAGAGGGGCAGGCTCCAGGAGCCCTTCACCAGGCAGCCTATCAAGGGACTGTCCTGAGACACCAGGGGTCATTCCAGTCTTCCCCAGGTGTCCCCATCATCTCCAGCATTCCCACCTTGCTGTGCCCCCCATGGCGTCGTAACTCTGCTTGAGTAATTTTACACTCAGTGGTTTGAAGAAAATGGGGTATCTGTGCCACACACGATGGGCCCTTCAGCCTGAAAGAGTTACTTGTCAGTTCACTGTGGGAGAAGTTTGGCAAGCTGGACATGGCGGTCAGTGCTGCAAGGAAAAAGATTGTAGAGGTGAGTTTGAAAGAAAGAAGCAGGTAGACATCTCTAGCAAGGGGGAGTTTTGTTTCTGTTGGTGTGTGTGTGCGTGTGTATGTGCATGCATGTGTGTCTGTAGAGGTCAGAGGTTACCTGATTCAGCTACACAAGGCAGCCAGCAAGTCCTGAGGTCCTCCCTCACCATTCTTCAATGCTCCCCCAGCCTTATTTATTTATTTATTTTTGGTTCTGCAAGGTAGGGTCTTGTTCTAGCCAAGGCTGACCTGGAATTCACTCTGTAGTCTCAGGTGGCCTTGAACTCATGGTGATCCTCCTACCTCTGCCTCCCAAGTGCTGGGATTAAAGGCGTGCGCCACCATGCCCGGCTACACCTTAGTTTTTTGAGACAGGGTCTCTTACTGAGCCCTAAGCTCACCAATTTAATCAGTAAGCCCCTGGGATCCTCCTGTCTTCTCCCCAGCCCTGGGGTTACAGGCACAGGCAACCACACCCAGCTTTTATGTGGGTGCTGGGGATCCAAACTCAGGTCCTCATGCTTGCTTTTCCCATGAGCCTTCTCCCCAACCCCTCATATTTGAGGTTTGAGTGATTTTAGGCAAGTGTATTGTGCACTCAGCACCCGTTTCGTAACAGGGTAGTGGTGGGAGTTTAGGAAAGTCCTTGAACTCTAAACCCTGAGTTCATGTTTGTATTTAACCAAAGAATTGGGCAAACAAAACTGAAAGGAAGCTGGGTGTTATGCCGCATACCTTTAATCCCAGCACTCTGGAGGCAAAGGTAGGAGGATCTTCCATGAGTTCAAGGCCAGCCTGAGACTACAGAGTGAATTCCAGGTCAGCCTGGGCTAGAGTGAGACCCTATCTTGAAAAACAAAAGAACCTGAAGGAAAGCGAGCTAAGTGAGATTAGCACAATGTCTGGACAAGTGAGCCCTGTTGTCCCTTGTGTGAGGAGACTTGCAGACACCAATCTCAGGTCCTGAAGAGGCAGGACACCGGATTGAGTGAAGGCAGAGGCAGCCTGGTTAGAGAACTGTCGACAGGTGGCAAGAGGTGGTGACGGGGACCCTAGGTTGGGAGAGTAGAATCTGAGAGCAGAAAGGTTCTAAGAGGGAGCTGGGTCGAGAGAGCCCAGTGGTGTGTCAGGAAATTTCTGGGGAGCACCTGCTGCAGGTGCTCAGGGTAGATGGCTGGGAGGGGGAGGCTATGAGATAGGGGTGCAGGAGGGATGAGTCCAACCTGGGCCCTGTGGGAGGCAGAGCCCACCCCTCCCCAGCACTGCTGTCCCCCTCTGATTAGAGGGGGTCAGGAAAGACCAGTCCCCTGAGAGCTCCTGGAAGCCCCGATGCTTCTTCCTTCTCCTCCAAAAGGCCCCTCCTCACCCCCTCTAGGACCTCCATGGAGGCTCACAATAGTAGGATTGCTGTTCCCTCCCTAGAGTAAGTGTGGGAGCTATCACCCAGCACTGTGGACATCTGCTTCTTGGGGTAGTGCTTTGGACTGAACCAATTCCACACCCACAGAAGGATGCCCGCCTCCCATCTCAGTATATCCAGGAGCGCCTCCAGGACAGGGTGTGTGTGCATGCCTCACCACTGAGTTGGGGTGCAGAGAGGACAAGGCTGAGTGAGCCCAGGACCTTGACCCCTGCTCTCTATGGGGCTTTCCCCAAGGAGCTCTGGCTGCCTCTCTAATAGTGACAATGACGATGGCGACAGGCAGTATGGGGCCCACTTACGTGTGACCTTCAGCGTTATGCTACTTCCCAGAGGCAGTAGTGCTGTCTCTCTTGGCAGAGTAGGAAACAGGCCTGGAAAAGAGAAGTATTTTCTGAAGTTGCAGGGCAGTGAAGGGAGAGCTGGGATACAAACAAGGTTGTTCTCATTTCTGAGGCCATTTTGTATATGTATGTTGTGTGGTGTATGTATGCTGTGTGTGGTGTGTATATGTGTGCTCACGTGTGTGCAGGTGCATTTTCTCTTGTAGGTGTACATGTGTGGAGTCTAGAGGTCAACATCAAATATCGTCTTCATTAGCACCCCACCTTACTTGTTTTTAAGACAGCATCTCACTGACTCTGGAGCTCACTAATTTGGTCTGACGAGCCAGCAAACCCCAGGGTTCTCCTGTTTCCACCTCCCTAGGGCTGGGATTATGGGCGCATGTCACCATGTCCCAATCCCATGCTTGCATTAAGCCTGACTAAGCCATCCTCCCATAGTTCATCCCCCTCTGAGCCTGTGCCCCCCACCACTCCATTCTGGATGAAGATCCCCACCTCTCCAAGAGCAGCATCCCCCCCAGCTCAGCTCAGCAATGAGGATTCCACACAGACCTGTATGCACCCACCTGAGATAGAAGGGAGGAGCACTCCTTCAGCCAAGGACCCACTCAGAGGCCAGGCTAGGGAGTCCAGGGCCCAGGGAACCAGGGGAGATGGAGTAGACCGGGGCTTTGACACAGAAACATGACTGCACTTGGGTCAGTTGTCAACACCCCCACACAAGCCTATTTGGACCTTTTTAAGGACAAGAGAGTGGGAGAACCTGTCCTCAGTCCCCCAGGCTGATATGAAACTCCCAAAGCCTAGCAATCTGCTCATTCAAGGGTGCCCCAGGAGAGGCCTCACCATCAGGCGCAAGACCCCTTCTGGAGCTGCAGGTGGCCACATGGAACAGCTGCTGCTTGGGGTGCACCTGCTCCCTGTGTCCCTGTAGCAGGAGCATAAAGGCAAAGGCACCGAGATGACACAAAAACAAAACCCAGCTTCATTAGCCAGCCAAGACTCAGGAGGAGTCACCTCCCAAAGGACATTGGATAGTGAGGGACACCATGCAGCAATGTTGATCACACTTGGCGGTCCGAGATTGGTGACTTCCATCTCCAGGCAGGGGAGGCAGGGGTTGGTGGGCTTCAGGATGCCGACCAGCCCTGCTGCGCATGCTCCCCTTTGTCACCTCACACTGGGCTTCCAGGTTGTTCCCATGCATCAGACAGAGCTGTCATCTCTGTTCAGCAACCAAGGACACCCACTTCTCTGCTCTTGCTTCTGTCTTTTGGTGTTCTTCCCCCTAACCACAGCCCTGGCCCTTTTCTTTCTCTCCTTCCCCTCCCTTCCCTTTTCCTCCTCCTTTTCCTCCTCCTCCTCCTCATTCTCTTGCTCTTCCTCTTTTTCCTGTTCCCCATCTCCTCTCTTTCCTTTTCCAGGTCAGCTGCCTTAGCACCCTGTCCTCAGAAGAACCTCACTCTGCACCTACCATCCCCAGCTCAGCCTAGGAAGGCTGGAGGAACCGGGGTCCACACAGTATCATCTGACACATCTCCAGCCTGCTGTCCCTGTCCTGCTACCATGACACACAACCAGTCCCCAGGCCATTTGCTCTTAGACAAGCTCCTCCTGCCAAGATGGACCCCTCCTAGGGCCAGCTTGGCACGTGTCTGGGCACCTGAGTCCAGGCAGGCTGAGAGAAGTCAGAGGGCAGCCATCAGCCAGGGGCCTGAGGTTAGCTGAAAGCCAAGGGTAGCTGAGTTTTAGGAGACAGGAAACAGAGAATCACCCTGTGCCAGAGTGTGGTGGAAGGGGGCTTGGCAGGTGTTGCCAAGGCCATGAAGCTGCCTAGCCTGTAATTTAAGCATTCGCCCCTTCTGCACCCCCAGCAAGCCGAGTCTTCCCCAGCACAGGGCCTTTGCTTGCGCTGGCCACTCTGCCTGGAGGCCCTTTCTTTAGTTTGTCAGAGCTCCTTCAGGCCACTTCAGCCTCACTACCTAAGTCACACTATCAAATGAGCCTTTCCTGGCTATCTGTCTGCATTGCACCCCCTACCACTCTGTCCTCTACCTCTTTGCTGTCGTCTTGAGACAAAGTCACTGTTTCCTGCTTGCCTGCTGACCGCTGGCCATTCTCTCTTCCTATGCTGTGGGCATGGTTCTGCACAGTCCTCTCTGGTTTATCTCTTTTAAACTTGGCTAATAGGGCAGGAGACATGGCTCAGCAGTGAAGGTGCTTGTCTGCAAAGCCTAAGGAACTGGGTTCGATTCCCCAGTAGCCACATGAAGCCAGATGGACAAGGTGGCACATGTGTCTGGAGTTTGTTTACAATGGCTGGAGGCCTTGGAGCGCCCATTCCCTCTATCTGCTTCTCTCTCTCTCTCTCTCTCTCTCTCTCTCTCTCTCTCTCTCTCTCTCTCTCTCTCTCTCTCTCTCTCTCTCTCTCTCTCTCTCTCTCCCCCCTCTCATAAGCAGATAAATAAAATTGACAAATAAAGGGATGGCAAGATAGCTTAGCAGGTAAGAGCACTTTTCACTTAAGCATGAGGGCCCGAGTTTGACTCCCCAGCACCCAAGTGCACTCTGGGCCTGGCCATGCACACCTGTAACTCCAGTTCTCTTCGAGGGCTGAGACCAGAGTATCACTGGGATTCACTGACTGAAAGCAGCAGCTCTGGGATGAGGGAGTGTCATGGTTTGGTCCAGGTGTCCCCCACAAACAAATGAATGTGTTCTGGGTAATCAATCTTCAGCTGATGGCAGTTTGGATTTTATAACTTCGATGGAGCTGTGTTGTTGGGGGCAGGCGTATGGGGGTTATAAGCCAGCTTCCTCTTGCCAGTACTTGGCACACCTTCCTGCCGCTATTTCCAGTGTTGTGGCAGAGGTGGTGTCCACTCGTCTGCTCGTGCCATCATCTTCCCTGCCAGGATGGAGTCTCCCCTCGAGTCCGTAAGCCTAATAAACCCATTTCTCCACAAGCCGCTTTTGCTTGGGTTCTTTCTGCGCAGCAACTAGAAAGCTGACTGCAATAGGGAGAGACTCTGTTTCAAGGAAATATAAGATGAGCAACAGAGGAGGACCCCTGATATTCTCCTCTGGCCCCTGTCCCCTGTCCCCTGGCACACATCCGCGTGCGCACACACACACATGCATATACCATACATACTCTGTATGCATACACACATGCCAAAAAAATTGACAGAGCTGGAGAGATGGCCCAGTGGTTAAGGCGCTTGCCTCCAGTGCCTAAGACCCAGGTTCAATTCCCCAGTACCCACATAAACCAGACACACAAGGTGGCACATGTGTCTGAGGTTGTTTGCTGTGGCTGGAGGCCCTGGCACTTGCGCTCTCTCTCTCTCTCTCTCTCTCTCTCTCTCTCTCTCTCTCTCTCTCTCTCTTACTCTCTGTATAAATAAATAATGTATATATATAAACACATTGACAAATATAGCTGGATGTGATGGCACACACCTTTAATCCCAGCACTCAGGAGGCAGAGGTAGGAGGATTGCTGTGGGTTCGTGGCCAGCCTGAGACTACATAGTGAATTCCAGGTCAGCCTGGGCTAGATAGAGCAAGACCCAACCTCAAATTCCACCCCCTCAAAACTTGACAAATACAAACCATATACAGGGGCTGGAAAGATAATTCATGAGTATGAATTCCCAGGACCCACATGAACAGCTGGGTGTGACCCCAGGCCTGTAGGGGGGTAGAGAGCCAGGAATCACCAGAGCTCTTAAAACCTGGCAAGCACTGGGCTCAGTATGAGATCCAGCTCAAATAAGAACAGGCACCTGACTTTCAGCTCCAGCCACCACATGCCAGCACACGTTGCCACAAGGGCACATGCATGTGCACATACTACACATGCATGCACACCACATAACATATACAAGCAGAAAAGAAAAATGGATATATTTATGATCTGTAACATATTTTGAAATGTCTATATTGTGTTTTAGCTAATCAAGCTAGTTAGCTTGTACACCACCTCGCAGACGTGTGTGTGTGTGTGTGTGTGTGTGTGCACGTGCACGCGCACATGCATATGTGTGCAGATGGTGTGTATGGTGAGAACTCTTAAAATCTGTTAGCAATGTCCAAGTGCACAGTCCATGTTATTAACTGTCCCAGGCAGTGAAGCCAGTCAGCTTCTCACAGTGAGTATCATCCTTGGCCTTTCAGAGACAAGTGCCTAGGGAAACTGAGGCAGCACCCCAGCCCTATCTCCTGTATGGGTGCTGAAAGAGGTGAAGAAAAGAGGCCAGGAGTGGGGGTTGGAATCTATGTCCCCATAGCCCCATGTGTTTTCAATACTTGGTCCCCAGCTGGTGGCAGTTTGGGAGGTGGAACATTGCTGGAGAATGTGCATTGCTAGGGGTGGGCTTTGGGGTGTCACAGCTCAGCCTCTGTTCACAGCTCAGACTTCCCCTGGAAACTGTGAGACAAAATCAACCCTTTCCTCTCATCAGCTACTAGATTTTTTTTTTTTTTTTGCTTTTGAGGTAGGATCTCACTCTAGCCAAGGCTGACCTGGAATTCACTATGTATCTCAGGGTGGCCTTGAACTCACAGTGATCCTCCAGCCTCTGCTTCCCCAGTGCTGGGATTAAAGGCATGCGTCACCATCAGCTACTTTTGGTCGGGTGTTTTGTCCCAGCAGTTCTGAGGGGCTCTGGGCTCCCCTGAGCTTCCCCACTTTGTTATTTTCCAGGCAAACTTTAAAGAGACAGAAGCCCCTCCAGGCCAGCCCCTGACAGAGGAAGAGGCAGGCCAGGTCCTGCTCTGGCATGGAAACCATCCCAAGGTCACCAGGACCCCAGGACCCTTGCAGAGCCTCATCTTGCTGGAGAGCAGGAGAAAAGCCACTGCAGTGGTTTCTCCTCACAGATGGGGAAGCTTTGGCCCTGAGCTGAGTGGCATTGGCTGGCACCCTCAGGTACTTTCTTTCCTGAGGAGGCACACCCTCTATCAGCAGGCATTATGTCCAAGGCCTTTCCCAGCATCATGGAGGACCAAGGTCCTGCTCCTCAACTCTCCCGAGCTGGCCTTGACCTTATACTCCACCTGAGAGGGCCTGGGCACCCCCAGAAAGCACGGAGGAGGATGAGGGTCCCTGCAGGTTTCAGGGTGAGTGTCGCTCTGCTTTCCTCAGTATGCACCCCACAGCGGGCGGAACCCCCTGTCCTTGGAAGCTGGGGGAGCTGAGGCTGTTCCCATCAAGGGAGTGGCATCCCCAGGCCAGCTGACTCATAGCAGCGCCTCTCCCAGGTCCCTGGCAGTGGGTACCCAGCTTCCCCGGGGCTCCCACGAGGCCGCGCTGGTGGCTCGGGCCCTGTACACGTGCGGCTAATGAACAGATCCCGGCTAGGGGAGCCGCCCTCACCCCTAGGTGCTCCTCTGCTGAGCCTGCTGACTGTGGCTGGCTTCCTCCCTCCCTCCAGAGAGTCAGGGACTGAGGGAGGGTGCTGGGTACTGATGGGATTCAGGACCCCAGAGAACACGGGCTCAACCCCAAATGTGCTGCTTTTGTAAGGAGAGGGCAGGGTGAATCCCGGGGAGAGAGGGCATGGCTCTCCAAATAATATGACTCAGGGCCACATACCTGGAGGTCGGGGGACCCCAATAGTGATGTGAGCCCTTCTGTGCCAGGCATCCCCAAAGAGGGAGGTGACGTAACTAGTGGGGCGTGGGGGAAAGGTTGTGCACAGCACCAGGCCTGGGCTGCTAGCCCTACATGTGGTCCTGGACTCTGTCCCTTACCTCACCATTGGACAATGTGGACTTGGTCAAGTCTGAGTCTCTAAACCATGAATTATGAAAGAAGTTTCCAGGCAATGGGTCAGGCTCACAGGCCTGCTGTGGGCAGTCAGTTCACCCTGTGTAATAGGGTTATACAAACCATAAGGTGCCATGAAAGAAAAAAGCAAGCCATTTTAATGATCCGCCATAGACAGGCAGGTTCTCCCAGTGCCCAGTGAGGCCTGTGGGCTCCAAGGAAGCTAAGAGCTGGAAGAATCTGGAAGAACCCTACTCGCCCTGGGATGGCAGGATCCTGCAGCTCAGCTGGGCTGGCTCTCAGGACTTTGGGGTCACAAGGACCTGGGTCTGCATCTAGCTCGGCCACCTGCCAGTGCTGCCAAGGAGGGTGTTTATGGGGTGCAAGCACCCCAAAGGGAGTCAGCAGCTAGCAACAGAGGGCACGACAGAAGGAAAGGACCTGGAGGGGGGTTAGCTAGAGCCTGTGCGCGGAAGGCGGGGAGGAGAGGGATTTTTAATTCCAGAGAAGGGGGTGCTGATATAAAAGAGGAAAATGAAAACGAGCCTGTAGGGTTGACTCCAGATTTGAGGAGCCAGTGTGAGCTCATGGTTTTCACTGTCAGAAGGAGGTAAAAAACACACATGTATTATGTATTTATTACATGCACACATAACCGGTTCCCTCTGTCATGGAAAATGCGTGTGCTCCGCTGCCTTAGTCAAGATGGTGTAACATCTGTGTACTTGACACATGTCCTTCCGTATTCATTCATTTGGGATTTATTCAGAGACAAGGTGGGCTTTGAACTCACGCTCTTCCTGTCGTGTGCTCTCTCCCATAAACTGATTCTCTCTAGGTAACTTCTGCTAGCAAACACAAGGGGCCTCTTGGGTACATGGTTGCTGTACTGCAGAGTTCAGGGAATGACCGACAAGCCTGCACACGCTCGCTCACTATGGACACAACTCATTTCTGTTTTCTGAGGTTGGTGGAATCCAAGGACAGAGACCTCGGTGTATAGCGATACCCTCCCACCCTGCCCTAGTCAGTGAGGCAGCTACTGCACTTGACCTCTAGGCGCTTTCTTAAAGGAACCCGCGGGTTCTATAGGGAAGGGTTGGGGTGAGCCTGAAACACCTCCTCTTTCTTCCTTTCCTTTCCTCTCTTCATTCTTTCTTTCTCTTTCTCTCTCTGTTTCTTCCTTCCTTTCTTTTTCTTTCTTGATCCCTCCCTCCCCTTCTCTCTTTCTTTCTTT
>PVHP010055497.1:0-10136 GCA_004024765.1 Zapus hudsonius | reverse complement strand
ATTCTCTGTTAAGATCAGTGCCCCATTTTGTGAGGGGGCATTTTGGGTTTTTGCTATTAATTTTTTTGAGTTCTCTGTAGGTTTTTGAAATTAGGCCTCTGTCAGAGTTGTGGCTGGCAAAAATCATTTCCCAATTTGAAGGGGGTCTATTGGTTTTGAGTGTGGTTTGTTTGTCTGTACAAAAGCTTCTGAGCCTGAATCTTTTTACTTTTGAATAAAGTCTCCAACTTTGCTTCACCAACTGGCTCTTCCTAAAATTAATTTCTTTGCTAAAGCCATGGAGCAAGAGTTTTACTTGGGTTATCTCTGAAAAGGGAAAGTCCCTTGGGCTGAGAATAACTTTCACGAGGACTCTGATTATATTGGTGGATTAACCTGTTGATGGGTTCATGGTTTTATGGTATTGGGAGATGGTAGAAACTTTTGGAGGTGGGGTCTAGTTGGAAGAAGTAGGTTCCTGGAGCATGCCTTCTGGAGCACATCTCATCCTTGGTCTGTCCTGTTATTCCCTTTTCGTTCTGGCCACCATCAGGTGAGCAACTTTGGTCTACTACATGCTTCTGAGGCAAGATGCCGATCCAAGCACAAAGGAGCCAGACATCCATGGACTGAAACTTCTACAACAAACAATTCAAGATAAAATTTTCCTGTTCAGGTATTTGCCACAGTGATGAAGTCTGATTAGTAGGTATAAAAGAGACATGCTTGTGGGGAAGGGTGAATATTTTGGTAACTTCATTGTGAAGCACTGAAGATATAGTTCGGCATTATTCTAACTGTGTGAATGCATGCCATTGCTGTTGGGGGATGGAGCAGTATTCTAGAGAGGAAAGAAGAGGCAGGTTAGGGTAGGAGCCATTCCTGTGGTAGATTTACGAAATTTTTGAGGTGAGTTATAGGGCTTTCTAATCAGAATAACTGGACAAGGAAAGGAAAGAAACAAGAAAATATCCTTGAGTTGTGCCCTGAGCAACTGGGTAGTGACATTACCAATTTTACCAATTTTATGTACTGGTTAAGTTCTTTTTTCATTTTAGTTCTTGTTTTATGATCCCAAGGAACGGTGAATGCAGACAGAAGGGCAAACAAGTCCTTCTGAAAGAGCTGATTGAGAAAGAAAAGTGAAAGAAGACCAGCTGTCACCATCAGCAGAGGGGAACTTGGAAAGATTACCAAGATGGAGACCTTACTTAGGGTTTTTGTATGTTGGAGAGCAAAGTAGTTTGTTTGGTCTAAAGGAGAGCCCACCAGTCTGGACGGGGTGCTCAATTAGGTCTGGGCATTTTTCTTTCCCTCCTACTGAATGGGAGGAAGAGGACTAGCTTTGTTGCCTGAATTAATTCCTGTACTTTTCTTATCTGGGGATGGCAGTTGGTATTAGAGATTCGAGTTGTTTCTGGGGTCTTTGTCTTGACTGTAGGATGTCCTTGTAGGATGTTTTCATGGTATGTTACAGTTAGGTTTGGATGGAGGTTCTGGGGTAGAGCATTTTGTTTTTGTATTGGCAGGAGAGCCCAGGTGTGGAAGGAAGATGGGAGCACTAGCAGAGCAGGGCAGAGAGGAAAAGGCCAGATTACTAGGACTGTGGGAGCTGGGCTGAAGAAGAAAAGCAGCTAGCGCACTGGTCAGTGTTTGGCAGGTGCATGGGAGTTTGGAAAACCTGGGACAGAATAGCAAAGGAGAATGGAAGGGAATTGAGAAAAGTCAAATCAGACTCTGAACTGAGAAGCCAAGAGTGAACAGCAGGAGAGAGAGAGAGAGAGAGAGAGAGAACAGGTATGTGTAGTGGGACAGACTGAGGGAAACAGGCCGAGAGAGGCAGGGAGGGATGGGGCCCAAGCGTGGAGAAGCTGAGGAAGGAGCCCCAGAGGCGGCCTCACATAGGTTCCCTCTGGGAAGGACAGGCCTTGGGAGATGTGTGGAGTTGTAGGCTGGTGATTGTGGAAGGAGCCAGGCTGGCGAGACTTCCATTGAGCCCTATTTTGTGGAAGCAAGACCTTTGAAGCCTCACTTATGATCCATTGGGAGGGGGAGGCTCTGAGACCTTTAACAGCTACTAGAGTTTCTCGGTGCATGAAGATAATTTGTTCATTTGGGCCTGTGACTCTAGCTGCACACAACATGGGGGTTGCTTTGCTTCTAATTCCTATCAGTGACCTTCATGAAATGTGGGTGTTGGGAGGGAAGTGGGCTTGGGGGACAGAAAGATAATTATTTACCTGGATGGTTCAAAATAGACACCTGCTAGAGGATATTAGAAGGTGGTTTCATATTTTTTGAAGTTTGTTTTGTTTTGTTTTTACAGGTGGGGTCTTACTCAAATCCAGGCTGACCTGAAGTTCACTATATAGTCTCAGACTAGCCTCAAACTCACATCAATCCTCCTACCTCTGCCCCCTGCCCCAGTACTGGGATTAAAGGCACACACAGTACTGGGATTAAAGGCACACACCACCATGCCTGGTTTGGTTTTCTATCTGAGTAAAGTTCAGGACAGAGATGAGAACAGGAGATTCTGGGTGGATACAGTCCAGTGACAATACCTACAGCCTTTTGGATGAGCACAGCTGGAAAGAGAAAGAAGAGACTCAAAACCAAGCTTAACCATTTTGAGGCAAGGAAGAGGAGGACAGCAGAACACATACAGGAGAAGGATCCATGGGTGAATGAGAAAAAAGAAATTCCTAAAGAAGGCAGTCATCAATGGCTCTAAATGCTGCTGAAAGGGAATGTGCTAAGTAGGGGTTGGTAACTCTTCTTAAAGTTTCAAGTGACCTCAAAAAACTTTTCCACGGAGAGATGGCTCTGACTATAGTCATTGGAGAAAAAGCAGGTGAGGGTGGTTCATAGTTTGTTAGGGCTCCAATCAAGGATGCAGAAGAGCTGTGGGTGATGTTGACAGACAGGTTCATTGTGGGGAGTATCTCCCAGGTTTGATGCCAACACTCAGGAGGGACATACCTGGAGAAGAATGGTTGGAAAATGAGAGAAAAAAAGAAGAATGGTTGGAAAATGAGAGAGTGATATTACTAGCTTAGGCCAGAGGGGATCCATGGAGAGGTCAGGATCACTGCAGTCCTTAGGGGCAATTACGGGAAGCCACTTGGACAGAAAACACTTGAAGGGATCTTTTGGACTGAAGAGAAAGAAAAGCACTTACTTGAGACCACAGGAAAGAATAAACCATGTCCAAATAATAGTCAAAGCAAGTAAGTAACAGAAAAACAGCAAGCACTACAAAATCAAAATGAATGGCAGGAGTAAATACATACCTTCCAATAGTAATTCACAATATTAATGGTCTCAATGCCCCAAACCAAAAGCCACAGACTTGCAGGCTGGACTAAAAGGCAGGCTATTTCTACCTCTAAGAAATCTACATCTTCATAAAAGAACCACACCACCTTGGTGTAAAAGGATAGAAACTGGTATTTCAAACAAATGGGCATAGGAAATAAGCAGGTGTTAAAAGAGATTGTGGTAGAGATTTTAATCAAACTAGAGCTCCTCTCCCCTTTCTGTGCTGAACAGGGTTTTTGCAAACACCTCAGATTCTAAGCTGAAAAGTATGTAAACAGTCTTGTCCTATTCTTATCATGACCCAGCACAACTGTGTCACTGTGTCCCATCCTGAGTCATTTAGATATCTAACAAGACCAAACCATGGGTGATACCACCTTGGAACTAACAGCTTATTGTTTTGTTCTGTAGATAACTTATCACTTTATGCCCATGCCCCCCAGTCATGTAGACAGAAGTGTAGTCCACCAATAATGTAAAGAATTTAAGATGATGTCAAACTGATATACTGTCTATAGCTCAGAACTCAGGCTTTGGAAGTTATTCCCCTGAGTCAATGTCAACATGAATAAATTTTCTGATTCTCCACTCTACCTTTGGTTCCAGCTCTGTGTGACTCAATTTCCTGAAACAAGATAAAGATCATTTTATACTGGTTAAGGGAACAACCCAACAAGAGAACCTTACAATTCTAAATATATATATTCCAAACATGGATACACCCAATTTCATTAAAAAAACACTACTAGATGTAAAGTTGCAGATAACTCCAAGCACAGTTGTAGTGGGTGACTTCAATACCCTGCTCTTGCCAAATGGCAGGTCATCCAGAGAAAAAAAATAAACAGAGAAGCACCTGGTTTGAGTGATATCATAAGAAAATGGACCTAAAATGCATCTACAGAACATCCACCCAAATATTGCAGAATATATATTCTTTTCAGCAGCACAGGGAACAGTCTAGAGTGTATTCTAACTGACTGGTAAATTTATAGCTTAATGAGGTATTTGGAGGAAGCAGGTTTCTGGGATGTACCTCTGAAGGGTATATCTTGTCCCAGGTCCTGTTCCTATTCTCTCCTCGCTTCCTGTTTGCCTGGAATTGATTGACATCTTTTGCCATGTGTTCCTGCCACCATGGTATTCTGCTCCACCGTAGGCCAGCTGAACATGGACTGTAACTTCTGAAACTGAACCCAAATAATTACTGCTTCCACTAAGTTGATTTTTATAGGTATGTTGTTACAACCCTGTGAAGCTAACACAATGTTATAGAAGCAAAAAGGGAAGTGATCATGTAGAGGAGGGGAAGTGACCATGTAGAGGAGGGGAAGTGATCGTGTAGAGGAGGGGAAGTGATCATGCAGAGGAGGGGAAGTGATCATGCAGAGGAGGGGAAGTGATCATGCAGAGGAAGGGAAGTGATCATGTGGAGGAGGGGACGTGATCATGTGGAGGAGGGGCCGAAGCTGCTTTAGAACTTGCAATCCTCCAGCCTAGCAGTCTGAAGTGCTAGGATCACAGGCATGTCCCACCTCAGCTAACTAATCCTCTTAAAAGTTTTACTACCTTAACTCTACACTGGTGACCAGGCTTTTAGCATATGACCCTCCGAACACTTTAATATTCCTCCTTGGGATGACACATCTTTTCTTTTCTTTATTTCTTTTTGTTATTGTTGCTTGTTTTTTCAGGCAGAGTTTCACTCTAGCTCAGTCTGACTTGAAACTTACTTTGTAGCCCAGGCTGGCCTTGGAGATCCCCCTACCTCAGTTTCCCCAGTTCTGAGGTTAAAGGCATGCATCACGATGCCTGGTAATACATCATAGTATTGTTAAATGATAGATCTGTGACTATATGATAATAATATCCAAGTTTAAGATTTATACTTTCAGTAAATGATGGAGTGACTCATCATGTTTAGTGGTATATTCTAATAAGGCAAATCAATATGGAACCTAGTGTCTCTATTTTGAAGGAGCAGAGGTGTGTACCCACCCTTGAAGAGAAACAGCTTTGCCTCTAAGATTCCCTGAAGGCTGCTCTTTGCACCCAGAGTTTCTTGATGTCATGGAGGAAACAAAGGCCTTTTCTTGAGCTGAAGGTGCCAGATTGACCAGGCAAAGACAAAGGGGCATTTAAAGAAAGTCTCCAGACATTTACTTAGCCTCAAAATTGCTTTTTCAAATTTGCACATTGTGCAATATTGCAAATCTTCAAATGTCTTTCTGTAACTGGGAACTGGCTCCAATGGGCCTTATGTCGTAACTTTTCTTTTTGTCATGGGGAGGGAGAGGAAAGGGATTAGTTGCCTTTTTTTCCCCTTCCAGAGAACTGCCAAAATAATTTTGACTCTCCACGATGAAGTCAGTTTTAAAATTGTGGTTCTGAGGCTCATTTGGAAGAAGACAGAGCGATTCTGAGAAACTAGCTTGGGGACTGCCAAGATGCTCCCTACCCCTGGCGGAGGCTTCTGTTTCCTCACATTGGGGTCATCTTGGGAGCAAGGCCTCAGCCTGCAGGTTTGGAGAGCCAGGTTGAAATCCTTGTCCTTGCTCACCTGAGAGCTCAGGACTGTCTCTTTCACTTGTGAAAGTCATATGAACTCAACTGTTCTGCAATTTGCCTCTGGTCAGTAATGGCCTCTCTTTCTGCTGTTCCAGAGGACACTGGGGAAAGCTGGTCTTGGGCTATGTTTGCAGGTGTACAAATCCTAGCAAAATATTTTAAAGGGAGACACTTATGGCACTCTCTTCAGACTATTCAAACAATGGTCTCTCAAGGAATTAGAATTTCCACAAGAACCTTAGGCTGGGAAAAGAAAAGGTCTGAAGTTTTGTGCCAGCCAGATGAGGAGCTAGTTTCCCAGCATGAGATATCATAGGGTTCTGAGAACTCATCAGAACTCCTTGCCTGAGAGACTGGAGCAGGACCACACCCTGGCCAAGATTGCTTAGTTATTTATATATCCCTGACTATTTCAACCTAAATCTCAATGTCAGAACCCTGTACATTTGGGGATGGGTGTTATTGAACCTTTTTGTTTCTCTTCTCAATGTGGCAATATTGAATAAATCTACTTTCTCTGCTTTTTGCTATTATTTATCTGCTTAATTGGCTACAGAGGACAGGTGAGCTGAGCTTCACTTGCTCTGGTAACAGGTGTGCAGGAATCTGAGTTTGTCACACATTTCATCTCCTCCCTGGATCATGTGGTATGGACACAACAGGAAGGGGACTGACAAAAGCTGATGAGAACTTCTCATAGAATTTTAGGGCTACAAGGTGCTGTTAGCTGCAGGGTGGAAAGAGAGGAGGGAATGAAGTCAGCCTGACTTGGAGGATACCAGGCAAGCCTTCAGGGGATTGGCAAGGCAACAATTGTAAAGTGCAATTCCCATATTCAAAGAGTACAGCGAATAAGTACAGTACCTGTTGCGGTCACATAAAACCCAATCGAAAGCAGCAGATGGGAAGAAAGTGGTTCATTTTGGCTTATGGACTTGAGGAGCAGCTCCATGATGGCAGGGAAAATGATGGCGCAAGCTGAAGCTGGACATCTCCTCCTGGCCAACATTACACGGACATGGACAACAGCAGCAGGAGAGTGTGCCAAACACTGGCAAGAGGAAGCTGACTAGAAAACCCATAATCCCACCCCCCAAAACACAGTTCCAACAAGGTTCCTAAACCCAAATTGCCATCATCTGGAGAGCATGGATTCAGAACAGGTAAGTTTATAGGGGACACTTGCATCAAACCACCATAGGACCTGTTGTAGACAGCTCACACTGCTGGGATGACCCTCCAAACTAGTCGCCATTTATGTGAGGAAGAAGGGATTTAGTTGAAGCTTAGAGATTCAGGGGAAGTTCCAAGTGAAAGAAGTTGGCCCTTTTTATTTATTTATTTTTATTATCCATAATGAGTTACATTGATGAGTGGGCCAACAATGAGTTGTTATCCCCAATTCCCCGTTTTCCCCCCCTCCCCATCCCCAGTCAGCTGGATATCCTCCTCCGTGGGCCGTCTGGATCAGTCTTTGTGGTAGGGGACCATGGATAGCCCAGTCTTCAGCCGGGTTCTCATGACCCAAGTGTGTTGTTACTGAGGGTTGCCAAGTCTCTGCTATTCTCCCCAACCACGGCTCTCACAATCTTTCCGTCCCCTCTTCCGCTCAGTTCCCTGAGTCCTGGTGGGATTGCCAAGAGCTATCTTACTAAGCATGGAGGTTAAGAATATAGATCCAAGAATCAACATTCCTGAGTTTGTATCCTGCCTGTTGCTTTTTGGAAATTCAGTGTTTTGAAAATTACTGAATCTCTGAGTTCAACTGGATCATTACATTTCTACATGCAGATAATGGTCACATTTACTTCGAGGGATGTGATGAGACAATACTTGGGAAGTCTGTAGGAACATCACAGAATAAGGACTTTATTAATGCTAACCATTGTTATTTGCCATTTCTTCTGCTCTTTGCTCTATCCAGGGAGACAGGCAGGGAAGATATCACTGCTATCATTCAGCTCATATAACTTGTTCCAGATCGTAAAGCCCAAAAGGACAGCCCTATGTTTCCTGTTTTAGAATCTCAAACATTTTGGTGTTTAGGGGCAGAAGATAGTTAGTGTGGAACCTCTGTAAGGTGGAATTAATTCCCGAGTTGAGACTTGCATTTTCTTCTCTCCCAGAAGCACTGGAGCACCCCATTGTACATCATGAATCCTTCAGTGAGAGTTGGTTTGTCCTAAACTATATGCCTGTTTGCTTACCAGTTTGTTTGTTCCCATCAGGTCTATTTATTAAAGTTGCACTACAAGTCATTCTATGAATGAATAGTATTGTGGTCAAATGAATTTGTGAAATAGAGCAATAAAGTATCTGTTTAGAACATTTCAATGTGTGGTAGCCTACTGTAGGTTAAAGGACATACAGATCACGGTAGAGCCCAAGGTTTTTGTGTTGTCTACAAAATCCTATTCCATATTTCATCCATTTTATCCCACCTAACTAGTACTGGAAAAAGATGTAAGGTTAATTTATGTTAGAAAACGGATGTGCATGTTCATTCATTTATTCTGTAAGAAAAATGAAATCGCTTCTATGTGCCAGGTCCCGTGTTAGGCACTAGGAATACTATGTTAAGCAATTCATAGTTTCTGATAATAAGGTACACCCTGGGGGCTTATCAGATAAAACAAATACTATTAAACATTGAGCTGGGAACTATAAATAATTTTTTTCCAGTAATGGTCATCAAAGGTCAAGGATGTTATGGGGGTGGAAGGAGGTGCTGGGGGGCTGGAGAGATGGCTAAATGGTTAAGGAGCTTGTCTGCAAAGCTTAACAAACCGAGTTCAATTCCCCAGAACCCATGTAAAGCCAGGTGTACAAAGTGCTCCATGCATCTGGTGCACCTTTTCTTTGTCTCCTATCTCTCTGCTTATGGTTGAATGAATAAATGAATGAATAAATTTTTTTTTAAAAAAGGAGGTGCTGCAAGGAGAGCTTTTGGAGTAAGAGAAGAGTCCGTGAAGACTGAACTAAATACTTTCCTCCCATCACCTGCTTTAGGTAGGGTGTTTCGTCACAGCAACAAGAAGGTAACTGCAAAAATGGGCCCAGAGGACGAGGACAGACACTGGTATCTGGGATGAGACTGGAGAGGAAAGTGGAGTCAGGCCCAGTGGAACTTTGTGAGCCTATCACAAAAGCCTTAAAATATGCAGGAAGAGACCTACCCAAGGAAGCGAAAGATATCTACAATGAAAACTGTGAATCACTGAAGAAAGACACTAGAAGCTGGATTTTCCACACTCATAGATCAGAATTATTACTGTGAAAGTAACTATATGATACTTTCTTGTTGCTGTGAACAAATATCTGACCAGAAGCAACTTAAGGAAGGAAAGCATTTATTTTGGGGCCTATAGTTTTGAGGGGAAGTTTCATCCTGGTGGGTGTGATAGGTAGCTTGAACGTGAAATATCCCCCCAAACCTCATGTGCTTGCAATTAAGCCTCATACTCAATCCCCAGCTGGTGAAGCCTTTGGGAGATGGTCTAGCTGGAGGAGGTGTACTTCCGAGGCAGACCCTGAGGTTCTTTAGTGCGGGACTCATTCTTGCTGTTACCTCCCAGATGATGTGACAAGATGTGATGCCTAGCCTCTGCTTTGCCAGGCCATGATGGAACTTACCTTCCAAACTGTAAACCTGAATAAAACTCTTTTCTCCCTTAGGCTGCTTCTGATCAGGTGTTTTGTTCCAACAAGATAAGGTAACTATAACAGTGGGGAAGGCAATGAAGGCAGGAATATAGTCACATTATAGCAAAGGAAGCAAGTGGAGCCAAGCTATAAAACTTCAAGGCCTGTCCCCCAGTGACCCACTTTATACAGCAAGGCTCTATCTACTTCTTAAAGTTTCACAACCTTCCTAAGCTGAAGACATGAATCTATGGTGAGCATTTTACATTCAAACCACAATACCAAAGCAATCGGCATATTCAATGCAGTCCCATCAGTATTCCAGCCCATTCGCCAGAGAAATAGAATAAACAATCTTTTTATTTGTTTGTTTATAAGAGAGAGAAAGAGAGAAGAGAGAAGAGAGAGAAAGAAAGTATGGGTATGGCAGGGCTTTTTTTGCTGCTGCAAATGAATTCCAGATGAATGCATTACTTTGTGCATCTGGATTTACTTGGGCACTGGGTAATTGAACCTGGGCCAGCAGGCTTTATAACCAAGTGCTTTTAACTGCGGAGCCATCTCCCCAGCCACAGAATAAGCAATCTTAAGATTCATAAATTCATATGGAAGGATAAAAGACCCTG
>PVHP010055496.1:0-10129 GCA_004024765.1 Zapus hudsonius | reverse complement strand
GGGCCGAAATGACAGGAGGCTTACCAGAACCTGCAGGTTCAGGAGTGATGAATGAGCAACCAAGAGAGATTGTCCCCCACCTCCCCAGGCATCTATTTATAACCTTACTGTGGCTGGTTTTACCTTCAGGCTCAGGTAAGCCTGCGAGAAAGAGGATTGGTCTGGGCTAGAGGCTGAGCTTAACCAACCACAATGCCAGAGTCAGATTTAAATTCTAGGAAAGGGGGCCTCCTTCCCAGGGAGGGGCTCAGGATGCTCATGGAAAGTCAGTTCTAGGGATCTCCTTTTGGCAAGAGATATGGAGAAGCCAGATTCTTCTCTGTCAAAGTGGAGATAGCAAATATAGGCCCAAAGACACTCCTGCATTTTTCTTCAGGGGTCCAGTCACCCTAATGCCTCATATCCACTACTATTAATCACATACAATTCTAATTTGAAACTGAACTTGTTGGAGTGAGATTTCTGAGCCAGGACAAGGCTATGGGACCAATTGGGGGAGATTTTATGCTTAAGAACTAAGTGTCAGACTCGAGCATTTTAGGAAGACAATCAATAACTTTTCCCATGGCCCAATATAATTTCCAACTTTAGCATCATTTGGAAAATAAAAGGAATTTTAGGAAAGAGATTATCTGTCTTAACTTTCTATCTTTTGCTTACCTTCAAACTTTGCATGACACAAGAAATGTGAAGCTATCATACAGCTTAAGAGCAAGTGGTAAGGAGAAAGCAGGGAAGCAGGGTGAATTATGTGTGACCAAGTTAACAACTATAGCATAATCATAAGGCTTGATTGCTGAGCTGAACATTTGATATAGATTAGGAGCAAAAGTAACTATTTTGTAGATAGTCAGCTACAGGCACATGCTAAAACAACGTAACTGTCACCCTGCCCTGGAGAGACTCCATTCTAAATGGGATCTAAAATGGCAATAAAGAGAGGCTTCCTGCTTCTTTCTGAAAAGTTCTCCCTAAACTTTTCTCAGGCTTGGCAGGACCTTTCTGAGTCTACCCTTTTCTCCTGAGCCCCCAACCAATTAAGATCTGTTCCATGAATAAGAGAGTGTATTTTGGAGCCAAGTATGAATGGCCTGGGAACACAGATTCAGGTGAGCTGACTGATGCAGACTGTTGATCTAGTCTTGTTAGGTAAGCATGTTAGAGCAAGTTGGGCAAATCTCTGCTATTGGTCTCATCTGTTATCTGATGAGATTCTTCTCGGTCAGGCAGCTGGAAGCTAGGGTATCTGTTCAGACATCGCAGTAGGTCACAGGAGCTAAAATAGTCAGATGATAATCTGTGGGCGTGAAACTTTCCAACTTTCCACAGTGAAATGCAAATCTGTCGCATACTCTTGCAAGAGAGGTACAGCATTATCCCCTCTCAGAAAATTCAGTTCACAGAATCTAAAACTAATGGGTTATTTATTATTATTTATATTTTTAGAATTTTGCATATAAACTGAATTGAAGTTATAAAAACTGAAGCTACAAATAAAATGAGATGGTGTCCTGCTATTGCATCGTGATGTGAATTAAGAGCAAGGTAACCTTTTTTCTGGGAGGTAGTTAGCTAAGAAATGACCCACAGAAACAGAGATGCCATCTTGTTTGTTCTGGCAAGACTAGAACCTGCATCTGGTTCAGACTCATCCAAGGTGGTAAAAGCATCAACTCCAGAATCTTCCTCAACTTCCTGTAGGCTTGGCCCCTGCTGGTAGCCCTTCCTAAGCCAGGGTTCCTCTTGGGCCCAACAAGCCATCAGGTCCTTTCCTTAGACTCCTGAGCCTGATAATGAGGCTCATTGTAATTGGTTGTGTGATTCATATAAATATCTGTCACACAGCATGTAAGCTCCTCTCCCTTCTGTGTCCCTTCTTCCTTATGTGACTTGGAGCTTGCAGGTCTCCCATTCCAGAATTTCTTTTGGCTTGAGTTTTCCTGCTTGCTTTCTCTCTTAATCCTAACTCTTCCTAAAGCAAGTTTTATAATTCATGATTTATCCTTCTCTGAGCCTGCATTTTTCAATTGTTTGATAATTTGGACCTGAAGTTGGACTTCATGGGCTGAGACTCTCCTGCCTCTTTATAGAAATCTAATTCCCCACAATTTGGCTATTTGGTTTTTGCGGTGGTGGTGGTCGTTGTGGTGGTGGTGGTGGTGGTTTGATTGGTGAACTGTTTTATTTTAAGCTGTTTCGGGATTAAAAGTAGGGGGAATTTCTGTTACTACAGCTTGGCTGTGAATAAAAATCAAGACACATTTTTCAATAAATATTTTCATGTGATTTAAGAGAGTTGATATTTTTAACATTTGACAAAAAATACAGTGATCTTTCTTAAATAAATATCATGTAAAATTATCTGAACCTGAGTTTAGACCATCTGTCAACCACTTCAAATTGTAATTTTCTAGTTGGTCATTAACAATTATTAATGGGACTGAGTATAACAACAAATTGTTTTTAGGTAGAATAATGAGTTGACAAGGACAAAATTATTTTTTCCTTAACACTATTCTCTTCTACCTTAAAAGACAATTGGAATTTTGCAATTCTGTGAGATAATTATGAAAGCTCAAAAAAAAAAAAAAAGAAAACATGCTTTTGTATTATATCTTAAATTTACAGATTAGTATTCTTTGGATAGTGTAAAATTGTATTCCAAGTGAAAGGAAAAGGCTATAAGAAAGCAAGAATAAGGTATTGGACATGTTATTTCATAGTACACAAAATATGATTTTTAAATGTTGGTCTAAGTTTAACAGAGCGAAACTGACCTCCTTGCTGGCACTTCCTTAAATATTCAGGAAATTTGAATATCAGAAAGCACACTGATATGGCATTTCTTTCCTTTAGTAAAGATAGCATAATTCAGGATTTAAAATATGGTTGTCATAATTTATTTGAATATATTTCCCATATAAAGTAATAACTCTACGTTTTCTCTCTTATGGCATACATTAAGACCAAAATGTGAGATTATTTTATATGACAATTTGATGTAGTAAATGACTAACTTGCTGTTTATATTCCAACGTACCTCTAAATGCATGTAGGAATGAGAGAAGAAATATTATATGTTGTTTTGAGAAACATCCTTCAGTGTATATTTTTAAAAGTGGTCCTTCAGTAATGTACCTTTCATCTAGAAAAATCTTTAATACTGTATATTACATAGAAAAACAATTTGTATGAATCACCATATTTTAAAAAATTTTAAAAAGTTAGAAGTATACAATACATTCAAAAGTACAACCATTTATAATGTTTGCTACAGATAATTCAGGCTTAACCAACTTATGATTAATTTTAGAAACTATTTTAAAATATTTATTTATTTGTTTTACAGAGAGAGAGTGAGAGAGAGAGAGAAAATGGGTGCACTTGGCTTTACATGGGCACTGAAGAATAAAACCCAAGTTATCAGATTTTACAAGCAAGCATCTTTCACCACTGAGCCATCTCTCCAGCCCCTAATTTTGAAATTATACAAATATAAGTGAATTAGTAATGTACTTCCAGGATAAAGAATCTGACACTTTACTAAGTTAATAAGAAAAATATTATAACTGGTAAGTTATTTTACATATTATCCATTGATATTTTTAATCAGTAGAAAAAATAAAAATCAGTCATTAAAAAAATCTTTCTTGAAATTAAAAATGTAAAGCAGAACAACTGTATCCTCGGGAATCACTGCATATTCCTGAGAATAAGGCTTCTTATCTCCAGAAACACAGAGCAATGGATTTGTCATCCTCAGGAGGCAAGTATATTTGATAAATGCTCCTATTAATTGATTCTGCAAATTAACTCCTAATCCAGAGCTTTTGATTATGAGTACTGCTAATCAATTTATTTGATAGCAAGCTTTCTGCAGTTTGTAAATTAAAAATTGCCTACATTTTTCTGGGTTGGCTTAATTAACAGATTTATCCTAGTTGTGAAAAAGCAAAATCTTCACTCTTAATTTCCTCTTGACCTGCTTTCTCTCTCCACAGGGTCTCCTTCTGAGATTCTTCTGAAGGAGAAAATTGAAATGCTGTCAACAGATTAAAACACTATGAACCCAGAGGATTTTTTTTCACGGCCTGCACATTAAGTGAAGCGATTCACTGAGAAACCCTTCCAGATAGCTGGCCTGTGTGCAACACAAATACAAGTGGGAGCATATTGTCTCCTGCAGCAGATCAAAATGCCACCATCAGGATTCCTGCCTGCATTCTCTGTTAAAGAACCAAAGAGCCCCTGATAATCATGCTGGCTCCCAGGGCAGAGCAGGAACCAAATGGTATCAGGCATTCTGTCATTCACAACTACTTGATTTTAGGAGGAATGAGACTCAAGAGACAATAAAGTGTGGATCTGGACCTATCACTTACATTGTTCAGAAGAGTTATTTTGCCTAACTATTCTGACACTGAAATCACATAAGGGGTTGGGACTGTAGGTCAGTGGGAATATGCTAGCCAGGTAGAAGGCTGTGGGTTCAAACCTCAGCACTGCCAAAACAATGAAAAGGAAAAAAATATACATTAAAAAATTGAACTGGAACAGCCCATGTATTCTTGTTTGTTGAATGCATTACTCAGAACTTATGTAATAATGCATATTCATAATTGTAGGTGCAATATATAAAGTGATCATCAACATTTGTTATATATAATAAATTTGTACCTAATTTTAGGTGAATATTTTTGGAATCTTGCAACCAAATATAAAAAAAAAAACATTGCCATAGACTAATTCATAGGATCTGAAGTACAAATGAATGAAGATCTAGCATGAGAGGAACTAAGAAGTTTTAGCATGTATATTTTTCTAAACTTTTGATAACATAGTTATAATTACAAGATACTTCAAGATGCACAGCTGCTCATGGATGCAATCTGCTGACCATTATTCAAGAAAACACAAACACTACCAAATATAGCTGCACAGGCTTTCATAGATTCATTAAGTTTCCAAATTAGTTAACATTAAATCAGTGGTCTTCAAGTAAACCTGTGAGTCCTTAAAAAGTTCAAAGAAGCTCCTGGTAAAAGATAGTTAGATAGTAAGACACTCAATATAGGGAAAATTCTCTATTACCAGACTGGGGGGTTGAAAAGAAAGTGTGACTGGGAAGGTGTGTGAATTTCATGAACACAGGGTAAACCTTAGCTGATATCTTTTCCTACAGGGAACTGGACTTTGCCAAGAATGTTAATGTGCTTGGCAATAGATTTCTCCTCAAACTTCCTAAGGAAGTTGACAGAGGCCAGCCAGCATCTTGATGTCTGTCTTCTTAACCTTGAGTAAGAGCCCAACTTTCCCAGTATACTGACCTAAAGATGTAAGACATGGTTCATGGGTGTTGCTGTAAATGCTAACTATATTATAATCTACTGCAGTTACAAAATCAATGAAATATCAAAGATTCAACATCCTGCAAATCCGAGATCCATTTAATGGGATGCCACTAAAGTAGATACTATGTTGTATTAGAAGTGTCTGCTATTGTCCTGGTGCTAGATTCTTATTTTTGTAGTAACAGTCTACCAGAAGATTTAATGCCTTAAAATAAAACAACAACAACAACAACAAAAGTTCAGGGCTGGAGATATGGCTTAGTGGTTAAAGCACTTGCCTTTGAAACCCAACGGCAGGAGTTAAATTCCCCAGCACCCATGTAAAGCAGGATGCACAAAAGGGACACATGTGTCTGGAGTTTGTTTACAGTGGCTGGGTGCCTTGGAAAGTCCATTCTCTCTCTCATTCTCTCTCTCTCTCTCTCTATCTGTAAGTAAATAAAAATATTTTTAAATTGATAGTTCAAACATGTGATACAGGTTTTACAGAGCTAAAACTAGAGTCAACAGAAACTCACTTTGTAGTTCCAGAGGCTAGAAGGGAAATCTTGTGTCCTGCTCATTCAGATTGTTGGCAGAATTGAGTGCCTTAGAATTCTAGGACTGAAATGCATATTTTTTTGTAGGACAGAGATCTGACCAGAATTTTATGAGGCAAAATTCAAAGTTTTGGGAGGGATATTGTTCCTTTGGAAAGTTCTGCAAGTGAGTTGGCATCCTGGCCTATTCTGGCTTCCAGAGGCCAACATTTCCCTCTATGTTTTGTCTCTTCCCTTGTTCTGTAGTACACAGTAGATGTGGTTAGTTTCCTACTAGACATAATTGTGATATAAAGTTTTGCTTTAGAAACACAGAGAAATTATAATTATTTATTATATAATAAATTACTTATATTAAATTATTCATTATATAATAAATAATTATATCTATAATAAATTATTTGCTTTTCTCTGTGGAACAAAATTGGAACGATGGGATAGTCATGGATACATTTATCTATGAATGAAATTTTCTAGAAGGAACCCTCAGAAGTAATGCAAGCTTAATTTTTAAGAAAAAAATAGGTATTACTTTTGGTATTGGTAATCTGCAAAATATCCCTTAAAAATAGGTCATTTCTTCAATGTCTTTCTTTAATTTCTCTTATAATTTTTAATAATTTTTGCATACTCAAGGAGCCATATTCTAAGACCATCAAAGTAAATAGAAAACTATTCATATTCTAATCTTTTTCTGGTGAAAATGGTATGAAGAATAGGAGTATACAAAGGAAATAGTGAAGCAAAGAGAATAATTAGTGCTACATTTCAAGTTGGCAGGCCATACCATCACAGTTCTTTTATCAATTCACATATTATATATGACAGCATAATTATATTTCCTACTTAACAACATTTCCTTATGAAATTCAGTACCTCCAAAGGTTCTGTATAGCATCTGGAAATTAGTATTGAACTATGTGCTTTGAATTTAGTAAAGGTATCTTTTTTTTAGAGATGTGAACATCAGCTTTGAGCTGAAAATAATCATTTGATAGAAGTCTTTACTTTTGATCTTTTTTTTAATTCTTCTTAATAAGAATCAGAATTTATGAGAACTGGTTATAAAAATATTAACTGGCTTCTCTTAAAGTTTTGTTTCAGTGGAAAAGATGGGTCAATTCTCATTCAATATGATATTTAGCCACACACCAGTCAAGAGTATGACACATATTGTACTTGTATTGAGCTAAGAGATTATCCAGAGGCATGGCCAGGAGAACCGGGCTGAATACTAGTCTATCCATGGTCCCCTGTCACAAGGACTGATCCAGACGACCCATGGAGGAGGTTATCCAGTTGAGGGGGGAGGGGAGGGCAGCGGGGAATTGGGGATAACTACTCATTGTTTGCCCACTAAATGTTGTAACTCATTATGGACAATAAATTAAAAAAAATAAATAAATATGTTGAAACACAAGTTCTATGCTTTTAATATATCCATTTAAAATTCTTCCATGAATCCCAACTATATACAGGATGCATATAGATGTTTCAAATATAATACACATGTCTCTCTAAGATGAGAGTCTTCTTTTACCTTCCTAGCTCATGCTTTCTCAGGCTTGTAATCCAGCACAACATTTATAATTCACTGAAGGTCTCAGAGTAGCTCTATCCACCATGATTAGTTCATATATGGTTCTCATTTTCTTAAAATGTATTTACATTTTATTCCACTTTCCATTCCAACATTGCATTTCTGAATTTCAAAGTTTTCTCTGTTTTTAAGGTGTTTGCATTTGCTCCCATAACAATGTTAGAATATTTATCTTACTGAATGTTTCTTCTATTTTAACTAATTATTATTTCTATTTTCCATGTTAACCTTGACCAGAGACACACTGACCTGAGCTTTTGCAGTAGAGTGCCTGTGCAATAGCATCACTTGTATCAGGAGTATATTTTGAAAGAGAATGAGGAATGTAATTTGTTTATGAAGTTAGATAAGATGGGTAATTAAAAATTCTGTCTATTTTGACTTTTATTCCAAAGTCTAGAAGGAAAAAACACATAGTATCTTATTTAGAACATGTATTAGAATAAAAATATATATTTTGTTGGTGTGCAATTCATAAATTTTGCTTCAAATTCAAAAAATACTAATTCCCAACTTGACATATGAAAATATTTATGTATTTTTTCATATTCATCATGACTTACAAAGAAGGCTGAAATATAAACTAAATTTCATTAAATTTTCTTGGTGTTTACCAGAATTTAAATTTTATAGTAGCTTTATATTGATTGATGCTATTTGTTAAAGTGGTTTCAATAAATTCTTGGTAATTGGCAGTGAACATATTTGTATTATTTGTCACATTGAGATTACTTATATCTTTCAAAGCAAAACATATGACTGAAATAGATTCCTGCAATCTATGTATTTATTCAATGATCTTTAGACTCAAAGTCCTTCAGGGAGTGTAGTGAGTACCAATGACTTCTGAAATGGAAATTTTGCCTTTGAATTGCTGAGTCAGTTGGTTGATGTGTTAAATCGAATTTAACATGATTACTTTCCATTGACAATACATCAGAAATGCACTTTAAAAGGTCATTTATTCTAACAAAGAATAATGAATTGCTTATAGCAGAAAAGTTTTCTTATAAATTTATTCAAAATGAATTGGATACTAATCAAGGCAAGTTTAGCTACTGTGTTAGTAACATAATGATGATCTCACTGTTACTGCTGTAAGAGGTGGCCCTGTTGAAAATACTCATTATTAATCTTTAGAAAGATAGTTTAAATGTATTTATCAATCAGGAATACATTAATGTATTTCCATATAGGAATCATACTAGTTGAATATATATGATATAATTTGTAGGTATTTTTTTAATTTTGTAGCCACACTATCAATTAAAATATATTATTTCATATGATTGCATGTCTAACATTTATACATTCTTTTCAATCAATAAGTTATATATTCCTCTTTTCTTTACACATCAAACTTTTGTTAGGCTCTGCTTCATCAATTTTACTTCTCCTTCTCATCCTCAATGTCTTTTCACAAAATGACAATACTAAGTATTTGCTGCCAAGTTGTCCTCTTAGTACCCAAGATTCTGATAGAGAATTTGATGTATGGAAAACTGTAAAATGTTGACAGACTTTAGTCAGTGTATGTTGTACACACACACACACACACACACACACACACACACACACACACATATATGCTTTATTCCTATTGTCTTGGGCAGCTCAAGACAGTATCTCTAAAGTTATTTGTAAATGTGCTGAACTGGTCTAAAACAGATTGTTCTCAACATTGGATACATATTAACATTATGTAAAGATTTAAAGATCAGTTACTTTTGGCTCTATCCCAGAAACAATTCTAATTGGTATTTGATGCTATCCAAAACCCCATATTTAAAAAAGATAGATTATTTTAATATGTATATTGAATATGAAAATATCTATTTAATATAGGAAGTGAAAATTAGTACCATGATATTTTATTGAAATATTTTATTTTTTCACCATGAAAAATTTCTGATATTAAACTTAAGTTTTCTGCATTAAATAATCATAAGAGCTACACAAAATAGATAAATGAATAATGCAACTAATTTTCTCCTTCAGGTCATTTCTCAAATATTCTTGTTCTGAACATACAGTGAAAATTTTGCTTCACAGGAGAAAGAGAGACTAGAGAAGAAGTCTACAGACAGAAGATAAACTGGAAGGATTGGATATGAGAGAAACATGAATACTCTGTTAATATATTTGCTGACTTTTTAAAAGCTCTATTTATTTACTTTTAAGCAGAGAGAGAGAGAGAGAGAGAGAGAGAGAGAGAGAGAGAGAGAATGGGCATGCCAGATGCCAGGCCTGCAGCCACTGCAAATGAACTCCAGATGCATGCACCCCTTTTCACATCTAGCTTTACTTTGGTATGGGGGAATCAAACTCAGGTCATTAGGTTTGCAGATAAGTTCCTTAACCACGCACCATCTCTCTAGCCCCTTTAAATTTTTTTTTAAAAATATGAATATGAAAGGTAAGAGCAATTACTAGAGGTTTAAAAAAAACATTGGTTTTAGAAATCAGAGTTTTTCAGAAGCACTAGAGTTCATAACTTCAGCTGAGGTTTAGTAATTTGGTAGATTTTAGTGGGCATTCCAGTGGGGTCACACTCCAAGAAAGAACTATGTGTGTCGTAGGCAGACCTGAACAAGATCCATGTAATTAACACTGACAATAGTTTGTGATATCATCCAAAC
>PVHP010055495.1:0-10129 GCA_004024765.1 Zapus hudsonius | reverse complement strand
CACACACACACACACACACGCAGATAAAACAGGCAAGGTCTCAACCCTAGCCTTGAAGCACATTATAGTCCCCATCCGCAATACCGAAGTACAGACTTCCCTAAGGAATCCCACCAATCACCTCAAGTGGAATCAAAATGTGTAGACCTCAACCCAAGAATATGACACCAGCTGAGGAAACCATGCCAAATGGCAACAACAATACCACTAAAGAGAGAGAGAGCAGAGGCAGGCCCAGGCTAACATGACACTAAGCCCTGCTCATACTGGCAGAGATACAAGGAGAACCTCATGTTAGTCATGGAAGAAATGATGGATAAGCAACTTGAGCAAGTACAAATTCAGCTGACAAGCTTTGCCACCAGGCTTAGTATAATACAGGAGAACCAAATGGACTTCAGAAGAGAAATAATGGAACTAAAAGTAAGCCTACAAACTGAAGGTATCAAAAGCCAGCTTTCCAAATTAACTGAAGACATTGGACCAAAGAAGGAACTCCCCAAGATATATCTTAGTTACAATGCCAAATATTGAGGATAAAGAGAGAGTGCTCAGAGCAGTGAGAGAAAAGAAACTCATCATCTTCAAATGCAAACCCATCAGAATCACATCAGACTTCTCCATAGAAACTTTAAAAGCCAGAAGAGCTTGGAAGAAAGTGATTCTAGGCCTAAAAAAGTATGGATTCCACCGTAGACTACTGTACCCAGCAAAGTTATCCATCATAAATGATGGAGAAATTAAAGTATTCTATGAAACTAACCAGATTTACAATTACTTGAACACAAAGCCAAACCTTCAAAAGATACTACATGAGATATTCCATGCAGATGAAACAAACAACCAACCTCAGGAAAGGAATGGATATCCAACAAGGTAACACCAAAGAGATAACATCAACAGCTCAGATATCAACCCCCAGAGTCTCTCCAACCTGGCAGGCCTAAAGAAAAATCTCACAGTTATAACTTTGAATGTAAATGGACTTAACTATCCTATAAAAAGACACAGGATAGCAGAGTGGATCAGAAATATGGACCCTTCCATCTGTTGCCTTCAAGAAGCACACCTTACCACTAAAGACAGTAACCTACTGAGAGTAAAAGGGTGGAAAACAATTTTCAAGGCATGTGGGAATACTAAAAAAGTGGGTGTAGCTACTCTAATATCTGATAAAACAGACTTTAAACTGAAATCAATAAAAAAGGATAATGATGGCCACTTCATACTTAACAAGGGAACAATAAAACAAGAAGACATCTCTATATTAAATATGTATGCACCAAATGCAAAGGTCCCTCTGTTCATAAAGCATAAATTACTTAAAAGCAAAGCAGATATAGATGCCAACACCATCATAGTAGGAGGCTTTAACACTCCACTGTCATCCCTAGACAGATCATCCAAACACAAGCAGGGAAATAAAGTTTTTAAACAGCACCATAGACAAACTAGCGATAATAGACATTTACAGAACATTCCATCCCAAGGACACAGTATATACTTTCTTCTCAGCAGCACATGGAACCTTATCTAAAATTGACCACATACTAGGCCATAAATTATCCCTCAACATATTTAGAAAGATCAATGAAATCCCCTGCATCATATAAGATCACAACACATTAAAGCTAGAAATTAACAATGGGAGAGGATCCAAAATTTTCAACAGATATTGGTGACTGAACAACTCGATCATGAACAATGAATGGGTCAAACAAGAAATCAGACGGGAAATCCAGAATTTCCTAGAAACAAATGATAATGAGGATACAACCTTACAGAATGTGTGGGACATAATGAAGGCAGTCCTAAGGGGGAAATTCATTGCACTGAATACCTTCATAATGAGGACAAAGAGGTCTCAATTCAACCACTTATCCTTCCCCTAAGATGATTAGAACAGATGGAAAAATCCAACCCTAGGAGCTCGAGACACAAGGATGAAATTATGATCGGAGCTGAGATTAATGACTTGGAAATGATGAAAACAATTTAAAAAAATTGACAAATCAAAAAATTGTTTTTTTTTGAGTCAATAAGATTGACAAGCCCCTGGCCAATTTAATCAAATGAAGATCAGAGAAGGCCCAAATTAACAAAATCAGAAATGACAAGGGTGAGATCACAACAGATCCTAAAGAGATTAGAAGTATCATCAGGTCATACTTCCAAAACCTCTACTCCACAAAATTAGAGAACCTGGAAGAAATGGATGAATTTCTGGATACCAACTAACTACCAAAGCTCAGCCCAGAGCAGATAAAAATTCTAAACAATCCTATAATAATCACAGAGATTAAGTCTGTAATTAAGAACCTCCCCAAACGAAAAAGCACAGGTCCAGGTGGTTTCTCAGCCGAGTTCTACCAAACCTTCATCATAGAACTGAAACTTCTCTTTTTGAAGCTTGTTACAGGAAAAGAAAAAGAGGGTAGCCTCCCAAACTCCTTCTATGAAGCTAGCATTGCCCTAATTCCCAAACCTGGCTAAGATGGAAAAAGAAAAGAAAACTACAGACCCATATTCCTCATGAACTTGGATGCAAAAATCCTTAACACAGTCCTAGCAAATTGAATACAAAGCCACATCATTACTATTATTCACATTGACCAAGTCGGCTTCATCACAGGGATGCAGTTCAACATATGCAAGTCGAAAAATATAATTCACCACATTAATAGACTCGATTACAAAAACCACATGGTCATATAAATAGATGCTGAGAAGGCCTTTGACAAAATTCAACACCACTTCATGTTCAAAACCCTGGAAATATAGGCATAGATGGCCTATACCTCAACTTGATAAACAAAATATACATTTCTCCTAAAGCACAAATCATTCTCAATGGCAAATGACACAAGGAATTTCCTCTTAATTCAGGAAAAAGACAGGGGTGTCCACTCTCATCACTGCTCTTTAACGTAGTGCTTGAAGTTCTAGCCCAAGCAATAAGACAGGGAAATAGCATAAAAGGGATACAAATCATAAAGGAAGAAATTAAACTATCCCTCCTTGCAGATCACATGATTATATATATATATATATATATATATATCAGACCCAAAGAACAGAATCAGTAAAGTCCTGAAGGTGATCAATGCCTTCAGCAGAGTAGCAGGATACAAAATTAACACACAAAAATCAGTAGCCTTTCTATATACGAAGACAGACATTTGGAAAAAGGCATCAGAGAAACTGTCCTGTTCTCTATAACCTCAAAGAAAATCAAATACCTTGGAATATCACTAACAAAGTAGTGAAAGATACATAAGGAAAATATTGAAACAATCAAGAAGGAAATAGAGGAGGATGTGACAAGATGGAAAGAAATTCCATTCTCATGGATAGGGAGAATCATATAGTAAAAATGGCAATCCTGTCAAAAGTGATCTACAGATTTAACATAATAAAAATCCCAACCTCCTTCTTCACAGACATAGAAAAAAAATAATCTCAAAATTTATTTGGAAGGGTAAAAGACCTCTAATATCTAAAACTCTTCTGAGCAAAAAAACAAAAACAAAAACAAAACTTACGCAGGAAGTATCACAACACCTGACTTTAAAATAGATTACATAGCCATAGTAACTAAAACAGCATGACATTGGCAAAAAATCAAACAGTCTGACCAGTGGAACAGAATTGAAGACCCAGCCTTTAATGCAAGTTAACTTCAGATACTTAGTCTTTGACAAGGGTGCCAACAATGTATGCTGGGCTAAAGACAGCATCTTCAACAAATGGTGCTGGACAAATTGGACAAACATGTGTAAAAAAATGAAAATAAATCCACTCTTTCACAATGCACTAAAATCATCTCCAAATGGATCAGAGACCTCAATTTTAACATACAACACTAAGGACCCTGGAAAAACAATTGGAGAAGCCCTACATGTGGTAGGAGTAGGGAATAACTTCCTCAGCAAATCTCCAACAGCCCAGAAGTGCAACATACACTTAACCAATGGGACCTGATCAGGCTCAAAAGCTTCTGTATAGACAAAAACACTGTAGTCAGAGCCAATAGACCCCCTTCAAACTGGGAGATGATTTTTGCCAGCTATAACTCAGATAAAGGCTTAATTTCCAGAACCTACACAGAACTCAAGAAAATTAATAACAAAAACTCAACCTGTCCCCTCAAAAATGGGGCACTAATCTCAACAGAATTCACAGAGGAAGAAATACATATGGCCTTTATGCACCTGAGAAAGTGCTCAGCATCCTTAAGCATCAGGTAACTGCAAATATATATATATATATATATATATATATATATATATTTCTTTTTTTAATTCTCTTGACTACTTTAGTCACATTGAGAAAAGGAGGTTTTAAACATGACCTGTTCCACTAAATATATTGTTACTCTTTTTTTGAGTTAATTTTTGTGGATGCTATAAAATAGGGGTGTTTTTTCTTTTTTTTTTGTTTTGTTAGTTTTTTAAATCAATTAATTTTTTAAACAAATTATATCTTTATTATCCATATTTACATACACTGAATGAGCAAATAATGTGTTGGTGTCCCCAATTCCCCAATTTCCCTCTTCCCTATCCCCAATCAGCTGGATATCCTCCTCCTTGGGCAAACTGGATCAGTGCATGTGGTAGCAGGTTATGGATAGTCAATCCGGTTCCAACCCCTATATATGTTGTTACTGAGGGGATCAATGTCTCTGGATATTCTCCCCCATATCAGGGTATAAGTGATGGTTTGATCCAGGTGTCCCCCACAAATGAATGTATGGTGAATGCTAGATTCCCAGTTGATGGCAATTTAGGTATTGGAACCTTTTTGGAGTTGTGATTTTAAGTGCAGGATTATGGGGTTATAGCCAGCTTCTCCATGCCAGTGTTTGCCACACTCTCCTGGTGCTATTGTCTGTCTAATATCAGCCAGTAGGTGATGTTCAGCCTCTGCCCTTGCCATCATTTCCCTGCCATGATAGAGCTTCACCTCAAGTCTATAAACCAAAATAAACCCATTTCTCCACAAGCCGCTTTTGGTTGGAATCTTTTCTAAAGCAACAAGAAAGTTGACTACAATTTTTGTACTGGAGAGTGGGATCCATCATTGCTGTTAGAACCCTGATTATGTGGCATTTTGGCCTTCTGGAATTTATTTGCAGGAGGAATGTGGATGGATTTGAATCCTTATCCTAAAAGACACCTTGCCTTGCTGTAAGTACAGCTTGATGGAAAACCTGAATGCAGTGAGGACTATGTACTGCGAGGTTTGTCTTACAAGGGAGAAAAAAAAATTGTGGGGACTGTGACAGAGGCAGTTTGTGTGAGAGGCTTGCTTCATTTGGCCTGCCTGTGTTCTGAGATCTTGTGCAGGGTTGCATTACATAAAAATGGGCTGGCGTGAACAGAAGGAAATGGCACAGAAATAAAATCTTTGAGCCAAAATTGTTGCCCATCTGGCTGCACTTGTTTGAGAGATGACAACCATTGAGATTGTGCCATGTCTTCTGCATTTAGGACAGTGGGAAAAATGCAGACTCTATTGAAGAAAGGGTTCTGAATGCTGAAGGAGGTTTTCATCTCTTTAAAGTTGGCTTTGTTTCCCCGCCCCTGTTCCAATTAACAAATTGGTAGCTCAACTGTTACTATGGAGTATAACAAATGCAGTAAAAGAGGGTCATTGGATTTGCAACAGTCTTATTTTTGTAAATGGGCAGTGTGAAGCAGGCATGTTGGATTGTCTGTGTGGAAGCCACTTAGAACCATGAGGATGAAATGTGGGTTGCAGTGGAGACCCAGTGAAAATTCTGGAATATGGATGACTATCAAGGAGAGACGCCAGCCTTGGATGGAATTTTCTGGTACAGTGAGTAGACTAGCTGGAGGGGCAGAATGAGAACTCCAAGAGACCTGCCATTGGTTATCATTGGACTTTGGGTTAGAGTTTGATATTTGCCATGTTTGTTTTAAAGTTTTTATTGGTTCATTCTGTCTTTCCATGCCCAATGCTATATTTTGCAGTGTGATTGCTCTGTGCCAATATGTTTTTATTTTTATTTTTTGTCCCGTTGGCATTAAGGCTCAGTTAATGATGTTAGATTATGGGCATGTTTGACTATCAGTCAGATGGATAAAAAAAAACTGAGGATTTTTAAAGTTGAGCTGAATGCATTGTATTTTACATTATGTAGGATTATTAGTTTGTGGAAGCCAAGGGTGGATTGTGATGGTTTGATTCAGGTGTCCCCCAAAAATGAATGTGTCCTGTAGGCTTGATCCCCAGCTGATGGCAATTTTGGTACTGGAACTTCGTTGAAGCTGTGTTGTTGGGGGCAGGCTTATGGGGGGGTATAGTCAGCTTCCCCTTGAAAGTGTTTGGCACACTCTCCTGTTGCTGTTGCCTGCCTGATGTTGGCCAGGAGGTGATGTCCACCTCTCTGCTCATGTCATCATTTCCCTGCCATCACAAAGATTCTCCTTGAGTCTGTAAACCAAAATAAACCCATTTCTCCACAACCTGCTTTTGGTTGGGTTCTTTCTGTGCAGCAAGGAGAAGTGAAGTATGACATCAACCAAATGGTAATCTTTGGTGATACTCTTTAGTGTCTTTAGATGACTTAACAGCTAATATAAAATAGTTTGGCTATTAATACCAACATACCCTCATCATGGCTTGGTACTAGGGCTTTGACATCCCATTTTCCAAAACAACATCAATAGTAATATAAGGCATGAACACCATAAAATCCAAATCAGTAATAATAAAAAGGAAATGAGAGAAGAAAAAGGAGAAAGAAGAGCAAAAGTATGATATTTTAAATGAGAAATCAAGTAATAAGTATATATTGAAAAGGACAAAAACAAAGAGAGTAATAGAGTTCAACACATCAACAACAAAATCAAATTCAGCAAAATGATAGCAAGAGAAAAATGGAGAAAATTAAAATAAAATAAATAATTTTAAAAATGGAGAAAAAATTGTCAGATGACTAGCACTATGTTTATGGTTAAATGCCCTTTTGTCCTCCACTTGAGTTAGAGTTTATAATATTGTCATCCCAAGTCAGCTACTTTGATTCTTTTAGGAAAGATCAGTTTTTGTGATGAAGTTAGCTGGGTGTGATGGCACACCAATCCTGCACTGTGAAGACTTGTTTAGGGGTGTCCATGTTGAGCTCAGGAACTTCCTAGATTACAAAGTGATTTCAAGGACATCCCTGACTATAGAGAGACAATGCTTCAGAGAAGATGAAAAGAAAAACAAAAAAGGAAAACGAACAACCAAAAAAAAATTTTTTTCTGTCTTGTCCAACTGGTCTCACATTGGACTTCCCTCCCCACAAGGTTAAATTAATTGTGGGCGGGAGGGAAGGCAAAAGTCTTCCCCACTGAAGGATACTACTGTGGTAGCCTGGGATGTTGAATTCCTCAGGGTCTGCAGGGATGAGACAGAGGCCCAACAATCCAACCTGACATGATGGCAGCTGCAAATTCTGTCACTTTCTTCTTCATGGGAATGCTTAGTGATGGTAGCTGGAAGTTTAGGATCCCCACATGTAAGCAGTGGGCTGGACTGGATCACAGATCTGTGCTTAGGATGTTTGCTGATGCAGAGGCTGGGTGGGGTCAAGACTTTGATGCCTCTTCCAGTTTCCTTTAATCCTGCAGGGATGGTATTGTAATGAGGTATTGGGAGTTCATGAAAAGTCCTTAAATTCCAAACCCTGAGTTCTTCTTTGTTTTTAACCAAGAATTGGAATAATCAGACTGAGAAGGATAATTTATAAACTATGGCATTTATTTAGGGAAGTCAGGTGAAAAAGGGAGAGCTGAGAAACAAAGGGGAATGGATCTGCATGGTCTGAGTGCCCATGTGGAAGTAGAACATGGGCCTGGGGGAAAAAATGAAAAGAGATTTTCTAAAAAAAGCTTGCTCTTTAAAAAAAATTAAAATACACTCAAACAGGAGACCATTCACCTCAATCTCACCACTTAGAGCTCTAACGCAACCTTTAAGGAAGTGAGATGGAGAGCAAAAGAGCTATTCCCATAGCAAGGCAGATAACCTGAGGAAGGACAATGGAGAGAGGCACCAAGGGTGCCCAAAGTTGTCCAAAACACAAATTTAGAGACTTTTATAAACCTAATAACTATGGAAAATTTGAATTCACCCACTATGACTCAGGAAAATTTGCGGAAGAGGGGGCAGAAAGAATGTAAGAGTCATGGGGGGGGAGAATAATTAATGCATAAGAGGAAATGTCACCATGGATTCAATGGCTTTATCTAAGAACCTATGATACTGAGCATATTGTTGTGTTAATATATGTAATTTTAAGCCAATAAAAGATTTAAAAAAATTAAAAAGCCATAAAAATAGTAGAAAATAACATCTATACTATTCATCTAATAATACCATCTAATAATATCTATCTAATAATATATCCCACCCCTCTGGCAGCCTTCTAGAGTGGGAAAGTGTTAGGACCTCAGAGACTTAGGTGTGGAGAGATGAACAGTCAAGGAGCCAAAACAAAACAAAACAAAACAAACAAACAAATGACAACAAAAAGCATAGAGTTGGTCCACCTCCTTAAGTCTCTATTTGAGGTCAGGAATGTCTACTGAAGACCTCAGTACAGTGAGAGGGCCCATTGGCTCAGAGAAGGGACCCACACACACAGACCTGGACAACATGTAGAGAGCTGAATTCCAGTTCTGCTGCTGCAGCATGTCAACTGTGTGAAGTAAGATTTCTGTTTGGTAAGACTTTTACCTAAACTGCCTAACTGCTACTTGACACTCTATGAGAATGAGTAGGGTGTGCTCATAATTCTCCAAGGCTGCTGCTGGTTCAGTGCCTCAAGCAGGACTAGGGGACAAGAAGGTGTACTTTTGGGTGGCACCTGGTGGGAGCCAAATCTTCTACCCTAGGTGTTTGCCAGCATCTCCCTCCTCCTCTCTGCATGGGTCTAACCTTGCTTAATATACCTCAATGGATCTTAACTTTCACAGAAAAAGCATGCAAAGGGGAATATCTGTCAGTGTCTGACATGCGCCACTTTGTGCTTCTGGCTTTATTTATGTGGGTACTGGTTAATCAAATCCCAGGAATCAGGCTTTGAAAGCATGCACCTTTAACTGCTGAGCTATTTCCCCAGTCCTGAGCAATAGACCTTAAAGGATAACTCTTTAGTTAGCAAGTGGGATGTTGTTCCTGTCAGAGTAGACCTTATGTGCAGTCGTAAATAAAATAAAATATTCAGATTGAAGTTAGAAATATAAAGGAGAGAGCAAGTATAATGCAATGTCGATTTAAGCCTGGTGGGAAAAAAATCCAAATCTAGCAATATAGATCTTTATTACTCACTATATATTAAGTGACATCTTCATTTCAAAAATGTAAAAGCTTATGCTTCAGGTGATTAACAAAGTTCTTAAAGCCTCTGTAATCAGAACATAGTTATTGCAGCAGCAGCATTGGAATCCTCTGGGAACTTGTTATAAATAAAGATTTTTTTTAGGCCCTGCTCCAGATATAACTGATATAGAATTGGTAGTCTAATAAAAGTCCCAGAGGATTACTTTTATGTAATGTGTTTGTATGTAAGAAGAAATCATGCATCCCATTTTTTCCTATTTTTATAAAATTTAATGAGGTAGAGTTTAAGAATGTAGGTCAGTGGTATAATGTTTGCCTAGCATGCTCAAGACACAGGGCCTCTTCCTTAGCGTTGCAAAAAACACTTTAACATTTATTAGTATATTAAATTATATATATATATATACATGTATATTTATAAAACTTCTTTGTCAGTACACAAAGTATTATGTTACTATAGACCGCATCCCTTTCTGATATTTTGGTAATATAAAATACACTTATTTGGCTGGAGAGATTGCTCAGCGGTTAAGGCACCTGCCTCCAGTGCCTAATTCCCCAGGTTCAGTTCCCCAGGACCCACATAAGCCAGACACACAAGGTGGTGTGCGCTCTCTCTCTCTCTCTCTCTCTCTCTCTCTCTCTCTGCTGTATCTCTCTGCTTGAAAATGAATAAATAAAATATTTTAAAAATACACTTATTGAGAAATACTGGCTTAAATCCTAGCTTGAGACTCTGTGCACATTACTTTTGGTTCTATTTAAGCTTGGT
>PVHP010055494.1:0-10129 GCA_004024765.1 Zapus hudsonius | reverse complement strand
CCTGACTTAATGGCTTCCTGAGTCTCTGGAATTTCCTTCCTGCACTGCCCACACAGGAAAGGATGTTTACTTCTAGCTTCTTTGAGCTTCTTTACATCCTGCCCCTTGCTGAGAGGCTGCCTTCCTGTAAACATCCTGAGAGACCCACTCAAGATTACTAAAAAGATCCAAGTTGACAACAAAACCTAACCATCACAGTAGAATTACTTGCTGGGTGATGCCTGAAGAACCTGGTGTGGGGAGGGATAGAAAAGACCCACAAGAACTCCACAGAGAGAGAAGAGAGTTTAGCCCTGCTAATGACGTGTCAGAACTTTGGGAGGGATGATTTTTGACCTCCAACAGAGTGATCAGTGGGAGTTGTGGTGAATTTTAATTGAGACTTTAGAAGGCATATGACACTAGTTGACATGGCATTGTGGTGAAAAGTTTCCATTTTGCTTATTTAAAACTATACATATAATGCCTATTTCTGGATTATAAAACTGTATGGGTTCACTCTAGATGATGGAAATACAATTCACAAATGCAGCAATTCTTTATAGATATTTTGTAAATTTGAGACTTCATTGCAATTTTGTTGTTGTTGTTGTTTTGAAGCAGGGTTCCAGACTGATCTGGAACACACCATGTAGCCCAGGCTGGCCTTGAACTCACAGTTATCCTCCTACTTTAGGAGTGCTGGGATTAAAGGCGTGCACCACCACAGCTAGCTTCTTGGGGGTTTTGAGCTTAATTATTCTTCCGTTTGTGTGACTTCCTCAAGTATGGCAGAAATTATAAGGATACTAGTTTTAAATTAATGCATATGTTAAGTATACTAATCAAGAAGCCAATTTAGTGCAACTCTCAGTTCTAATTGTTTATGCAGCATTATAAGCACAGAGGAATTATAGTCAGTTTTACTTGTAGACAATAAAGTAAATTTTTTTAGCTTGGTGTGGTGGCTCATGCCTGTAATCCCAGCACTTCTATTTAGAAGGTAGAGGCTGAATGATTACCATGAGTTTGAGGCCATTGTGGGCTACATAGTGAGTTCCAGGTCAGCCCAGGCTACAGAATGAGACCCTGTCTCAAAAACATTAAGTATATTTTTAAACTTAATATAATTATTTATATCATGCCACTTTCCAGAAGGGCTGAGAGTGAGTTTCACTCTATAGAAAAGATGACTAATTTGAACTCAAAGTGTCAGATCATTCTTTGGGTAAATCGTGAGTTTGAAATTGGAACAACCTTATATGAGAACTTAAAACTCTTAAAGAAGGAAAAAAACTCAATTATTCAGCGATTCTGATTATTACAAGAAGTTTCAAACTATAAAATGGATTTATTTTCTCAATATTGTACACATGGAAATGGTAAGAGGTTTTGATAAAACAGCTACTATATTTCAACATACTTTGTGGACTTCCTGCAGGGATTGTGCTCTCGATCACCTTAACCTTTGAGGGAGAGAGTCATCTCCACTTCGCCTAGGGGGAACCTGAGGTGGGCTCCCCAAGAACACAGCAAGAAGGAGCTCTGCTATTACTGTCCCACCCTGCACTGAAACCCTTGCCCAGGGAAGGTGGGAGAGCCAGCAGGTCTTCGAGGAAAATGGAGATTTTTGAGATGATTTTCCCCACCCATGTTTACAGGCAGAGCTCTCTGGCCTGAAAGCATGTGGACAGGCCATATTTTGCGTCCAACTCGTGCCCTTTACTGTATGAGGAACCACAGGCCTCTCCTGGCAGAGGTGAGTGCAGGCCAGCAATCCAGCTGTGGTGCAGATGCTGTGAACACCCAGTACCAGCTGCATGGAGCACCACTGGAGTGTTGGATTTGATGCAGCAGAGACGAGGTTTACTGCTTGGCAGTCACTTGTCACGCCATCCTCTTCATGAATTCATCCATTTGTCACATGCTCTATGAAGAATTGTACAGGGAAGTTTCAGAAAAATGCTTTTCTCTTGTCAGGATGATGGAAAGCATGGCTCTCTTCAGGCACATAGCGGTGACTTCTCATCCCTTCCGGCAGTTTTTAAAGACTTATTTGACTTTGGGGGAACTTGCAGTGTATCTTTAAGTTGCAGTTCAAAAGTGTAAGACAAGCTTGCTCATTTTCAATTTTGGCTGAAAAGTCTTAAGTTTCACTGTGACACTTCAAAGTTAGAGAAAACTTGGTTTTAAAAATGGATACTGATATGAGATGGCATATTTAATGACAGATGTATCTATAGAAAGCTGTTAAGATGCAGATTATCCCCCCTGGGGTGGGAGAAGGAGATCAAAACCGCCAATCTATAAAATATACTCGATAGAGGAAGGCACAGAATTTATCTCTGCAAGTGCTTTGATTGCAGGGGACAGTACAGCAGCATGTGGCTTCCGAACCCAGAGCCGACAAATCAGCTTGATGACTTTCAAAGCCAGGAACACTGCTGCAGGCAAGGGTACTCCAGAGTAGGAGAAATTAAAACATATAGAGACTGTTATTAATTCCATATCTATTTTTGTATAGTCAAATCTATGCAAATCCTTAGCATCTCATTTCAGGAGATTAATCTGAAGTGAGGAGTGTGATGTGAAAGGAATGCAACGATAAAGCCCTTCTGAAGAATTGTGGGCCAAAACTTAGGTGCTCTGAGTGGAATTTCTTTTTCTGTACTGAGAAGAAAGGGTTTTATTTATATGTTCATTGTAAATTATTTCAAAGGCAATGGCAATGGCAACGGCAACAGAAGCAGTTCCCAAGGTTTTCCTTTGCAGTCTTGGCTTGGCAAGCTATAGCATTAGGGTTGGTGGGCACCTCCTGTGGTTTCCTGTTCTCCAGGTAATCAGGAAAATAACTAACTGGGACTTTTATTTTTAGTCCCAACTAATAATCTAATCTATCATTTCTAAACAGTGTCATATGAGTGAAAATGTGAGTGTGATGGTAAGGAATCTAATTATTGAGAATCTAATTATTAAAGAAAATATAACAGATGCATCCGTGAAAGCAGGTGACTAGTAATTCTGCAGACTCTGACGGTCTTCGTGTGCCCTGTGTCAGGCAGGGGTGGCACTCCCACTCTGTCCACACAAGCAGAGTCTGACCCATATGCACTGCAAATATTTTCAAATCTTGTCATAAAGTGAGTAGTATATTAACATATTTCAAAATAATAGTTTGGGGGCATTCCTTTCTGTTCCTTTTCAATTAAGAAATGATCAAAGGTGAGCTGGACATTTATCTAGTGCTTATAACCCATGTCATAAGCTCTGGCAGTAATTTTAACCTTGAATATGCGTGTGGTCTCAATAGACGGGATTATTCTCGGGTGGGAAAGGTTTCTCAAACACCCCATCTTTAATCAGATAGGAACAATTGGGAATCAAAGGAAGCACAGCGCTCTATCTGTTTAGACTCACAGCTCACCTCTGTGTGGCATTTCAGCTTCAGCCTTCTGAAATGTGTTTTCCTACGATTTCATGTTAGAAATGAGGCATTAAATGAGAAATCCAGAGAAATTGTTCTTTGAGATCAGGAATCTCATTTCTCCCTGTTCTTTGTGGATTTCCTCTGTTCATGAAGCTTTTGTTGATATTGAAAGTAATGTACTAAATTTTTATAATTAATGTGCACTTTAGAGTGATTAAAAGCTGTAGGTTTTTTTTTTTTTTTTTACAAAAAACTAGCCCTCCAGTTAATAGCAGTCATGGCTAATTATGTGGAAGATACTGTCTTCTCACCCAGGTTTTAGTGAGGGGAATGGTCAGCCTGGACAGTTGCCAGCCTTGATGCACTTATTAGTTTATTAATTGGTAATGTCAGTCAGTTGAGGATTGCATGATAATCCTCTAGACTCTGGTCGCCTTGAGTCTTGGCCATCGACATGACAGTAGAGATTTAGTCAGAACAAGTGAACTGTCAGAGCAGTGGCTGTGACAGACAGACAAGGAAACCGAGCTAGGAGAATGGAGGGTGGAGGATGGCATCAGCTCCTCAGAAGGAGGAGCTCTGGTTCTCTCAAGCAAATGAAGGACTTTCAGGAAGAATGCCCTGTGCACTTTCAGTCTTACACTTACACCCTATTCTCTGCAATGTGGCGTTTGGGTTTGTTCCTTGGTGCTTAGCAAAGACTCCTCCTGCCTCCCTTGGACACTGGGAGGTGGAACACCATCTTCCTTGAGTACAGGGTTTCAGAGAAATGGCTTGCAGGACCTTAAAGAAGGTATTCTTGTGTCCTACAAGTATCTTCTGAAATGATTTACATCTCAAAGAGGTAGAGAAAGAATTTAGGTATCTAAAGTAAATGCGTTAAGAAAAACAAGGTCTTGGACCTACAGTCAGAAAGCAGCCTTCTTGGTTACTATTTGAACTGTACATCTTTTTTTTTAAATCAAAAATTCCAATAGGATCATTTTTCATTCTGGCTCAGTTTTGGATCTTTAATTCACAATTAGCTCTTTTATATCATACTTTCTAAGCTCTGATGGTATTTTACACTTTTGTCTAGAACTGTTTTTGAGGTGGTATTTGTGAAAATAAAAATGTTCTAGTTGTCATATTCTTTTATTGTCTCACCTAAAAATATCTCACTGTGTTGATCTTTAAAATTTTTAATTTGATGGTAAAATATAAGTAGAGTTAAAAATTTCACAGTTTTATAGGGTTAATTGTACAGAACAAAAATGGAGAAGCATAGGTTGATTATCTATGAATGTCTGGAGTAGAGTAGTTGGATTTATTCAGATTTCAAGATGTGAGGATATGTGTATGTACACACCCACACCCACATACACACATACATGCACACATACGCACATACACACTCTCGTGTGCACACGCACACACACACACATACACACATACATATATACACACACATACACAAACACATACATACCCCCGTGCGCACACACATACATGCACACACACACACACATATATCCCTGTATAACATACATATAATGAGAGAGACAGGTTAGAGATGGGAAGCAAGCCTAAACATAAAATTAATTTATTTCATGTAACCCTATCGCACCAAGCCTGAAGGTAATTTTATACAAACATTTTAATGCGCCTTTGTTTTTACTGTGACCCATAAATTGTGGTCAAGTGTGAAATTTTCCACTTGTTCTGTCATTTCAGCATTCAAAAATATTCAGAATTTGGAGTACTTTGGCATTTGAATTTTTGGAATCAGGAGGCTCAGTTTGTGTGTGTACAATTGGAAAAGGAGTTGGAACGGCTAGCTTTCATGATTTTTAATTAAGCCAAGGGTCTCCAATCTCTTGGCTTTAGGCCTTGTCAGGAGGATTTTTTAATGTTGAGTAGAACAGTTGCGCTGAAGAACTTTAAATTTGTGCTGTCCAATTTGGTAGCAATGAGACATTAGCTACCTGTGTCTCCTTGATTGCTTGAAATGTGCCCTCTCTGTGCTGTGTCAAATAGCTATGAATTTTGAAGAGTTTATATAAAGAATACAAAAATCTTAGTAATTCATATATTGATTTCATATTGTAATATTTTCATCAAATTGAAGTAAATTTTGTTTTATAAAATATTTTACTATTTTCACTTTTTGCACGTGTATTTCTGTGTAATGCACAGGCATGTGTGTATTCTTGTTCATACTTATGTGGGTGCACTGTGCATTGTGGGTGTGCATGCACGTGTGTGCATGCATGTAGAAGCCAGAGGACAGCCTCAGGAGTCTTCTTTTTGAGTCAGGGTCTCTCATTGATCTGGAGCTCACCAGTTAGATTAGACTGGCTGGCCAGTGAGCTCCTAGGATCAGCCTGCCTCTGCCTCCCCAGTGTTGGGATTCCAAACTTGCTCCACCTGGTGTTTAGAATCTTAAACTCAGATCTTCATGCTTGCAAGGCAAGCACTTTACTGACTGAGTGGTCTTCCCCACTCTATTTTTACTTTTTAAAGAATATTTTATTCATTTATTTGCAAGCAGAGAGATATAGAGGGAGAGAATAGACACACCAGGGCCTCTATCCACTGTATATGAACTCTAGATGCATGCACCCCTCTGTGCATCTGGCTTACATGGGTACTGGGGAATCAAACCCAGGTCATTAGTCTCTGGAGACAAGTGCCTTAACCACTTAGCCATCTCTCCAACCCTATTTTTTCTCTCTAATGGGGCTTCTGGATGATTCATACTTTATTCTTCTAGAAACACTGGCCCACAGTTGTCTTTAGACAGGAAATGTCTTTTGCTGTATATGGTTCTTTCAAGAAAAGATGTCACTGTGTTCATGTGCATGTTAGCGCTTCAATCTTGCCAATTAACCAAGTACAAGAATCTTCCACAACTACACCCTGACATGAGTTCTATTGAGATTGAATGTGCGTGTACTGTGCTCCCCTCCCCCAGACTCCAGCAGTGCTCTGCCCCTTATCAGAGGCCTCCTGGAATCATCAGCATGCTTGTTACCTGCTCAGGTGGATTGCTTCTGAAGCCTTCCAAAAGCTGTGTCAGCTTCCACAATAAGTTTCTTAGTTATGTCATAGTTTCACTGTGAGAGTGCGCAAGCAGATACCCATCAGTAGCTCATTTTCCTGTAATTGTACCTCATTCTTGTTTTCCAAGAAAAAGCTCTAACACATCTTGCTGTGTTACAGGTGGAGTAACCAAGATGGCACAGTATCAGAACAGACTAATAATGGTCTAGGAACCTAACCAAGTAAGAATCATATGTCATTGCCCTCATGAAAACGGCCTCTATAGAAAATTTCCAGAGGAATTAGTAAACCAAGTGGCAAGATTACTAGGCCACACCCATGAGCCTTAAGTCACATGGTTTAAGCCAGCATCTGAGTAAATAAGTCCATGGGTTACCCGTTGTGGTCACTGGGAACTGAACTCCCTAGCCACACCTCCTCAGCTTCCCGTACTGTCCAAAGGATTGTCATTGTCACCTAGCTATGTTCTTCTGGAAGGGGTGCCATTCTCTACATAAGCATCCTAGAGTCTCATGATTTTTAAATATCATTTAACTTACTATAGCCAAAATGTCCTAGAGCAGAGTTTAGTACAAATGTTTTTCTTCTAACAGCTGGGACTGAGTCACAAGTACACTGATGGTATCTGCCCCATTTTTCTCTCCACCTCTCATTGCACACTTAATCACCTAATGCCTTTTCTGAAATATTTTTTTCTTTTTATCAAAATATCAGTGAATTTGGCAAATGTCCACTGAACATTGCCATTTCTATGATTTGGAAAATGCAAGTATTTCTTGATTGTGATAATACTCAAAAATGATATGACTAGGAGGTTTAAAATTCATCAGCTACAGATATTAGGCTGTGAAACAACATGCTGCCTTTGGGAGAGTCCAGGATGGCCACAAAAGGCGTTCCCCCAGTGTCCTCAGTGTACTTGGCATCCTTAGAAACATTATGTGACTGATGACAGCATTTCTCTCCTTACAGTATGCTTCCTAATAGTGTCTGAAGCTGTAAATTGTGTCCATGGCTCATCTGTCTCATGAGGGTCACTAATTACAGAAGCTTGACTTTGGCGCATCCATGGTTAAAGGGGAAGATAGTGTTAATGTTGTGAAATGAGTTCTGGTTCATGTTTGTACACACATGTCTTTTTAAAAAAAAATTTGCTGGCATATTGTTTACAGTGGGTACTGACAAACATCACATCTGCTTACATCTTGCTCAGAATCTCAATCACTCTATCATTCAGCCCTGGTGTTTATTTCTCTTCTAGGCCTTTGTGGAAAGTCAATAATGCCTGCCATCTGCCACAGAGGACATGGCTACCTGCCAACAGGCAGGCTGGGGTGACCTCTGCTTCCCCACCACTGATTAGTATTCACACACTAGCTTATTAGGAATGACCCCACTAGGCCTCTCTGCTTCTTCGCCTTTGCAGCGGTTGGTGGCTCACCTGGCAGGCACTGTAATGAAGGAAGCTAAAGATGTGATCAGGGGATGTAGGCTGGCTCTGCAAAGCAGATGGCATCTATAGTCTTGTGGCAGGGGACTGGACTGCTCCTGCAAACAATGATTCCTAATCCTGTAATGGGTTATCTCTCAGAAAGCAACCAATAACCACCATCAGAAATTTTAAATTCACCCAAGCATAACATATCAAAGATGTCTGAAAGCAAGCTTTAACTATTTTATTAAAGAAGGTATTTGAATGGAAGGAGATTCTGATTATATGTTCAAACAGAGGGAAACATAATGTAAGCTTTTCACACTGCATCAGCAACTCTTTGCACTGTAATCTTTGAAGGAGAAATTAGAAATGAGCTCGCGTCTATGCTTGTAATGAATAGATGACTAAAATATGTCTGCCAGGTTCGTGCAGACATGCGTGTTGTTTGCTCCTTTCCTTACAGTTTTCAGAACTGGTTAAATATTGTGTATTCAAAACATCATATGACCTATCTGGTTGAAATAGAATTTTTCCTTTTTGAAAAAGTAAAAGGGGCTAGAGAAATGGCTCAGTGGTTAAGGCACTTACTTCTAGTGCCTAAGGCTCCTAGTTCAATTCCCCAGTACCCACATAAGCCAGACCCACAAGGTGGTGGCCCTGATGCTCTCTCTCTCTCTCTCTCTCTCTCTCTCTCTCTCTCTATCTCTATCTCTATTTCTCTTTCTCCCTTTCTCTGTATCTCTCTACTTGAAAATGAATAAATAAAATATTTTATAAAAGGAAATGAAGTTCTTCCTATATGTGGAGAGCTCCTGGAGAAAGGAAATGGTTAGGTTTCTTTACCTGTCCATTACTTAGTTTACTTCCCTGTCAATTGGTACCCTGAGATTTAAAATTAAAGTCATATTTGATTTTTACCTAATTTTACCATTTATGTTGTGTTTTAAATAGGAGCATTATTTTATAAGGGGTTAACCACTCTGCTTGTTACTGACAATGGTTAGAACCAAATAGTAATGCTCTCATCATTCTACAAGTTATCATGTAAAAATAAATGTGTGTCTAGAAATAACTGTTTCTAATTTGGCAGAAGATGCCATTGTAAATATATGGAAGGAAGCTGATACAAAGGAACAAAGCCAACCATGGCTTGTCTATGACTGAGGTTAATTCTAGAAAGAACTGGCAAGACACCCACATCCAAGTTAGGTGCAAGTCTCCAGTACTGTATTTATCATTATAACTTTTTTAGCACATGTACTGAACACTTACTATAGGTGAAACATTTTTCTAAATGTCTTATGTGTATTGACTCAAGAAATTTTCACAACTAGCTATTAGTCATGTTTTATTAGCCCCATTTTACAGATGAGGAGATAGGCAGAGAGAGATTTAGTAAATCGCTGAAGATTACTCACTGGTTATGACCTAGGCATCCTAGACCTAAAGACTGCTTTTTAAAAATACTTTTATTCATTTATTTGCAAGTAGAAAGAGACAGAAGAGAGACTTAGAGAATAGGTGCACCAGGGCCCCCAGCCACTGCAAACAAACTTCAGATGCATGTGTCACTCTGTGGTACTGGGGAATTGAACTTGAGTCATTAGGCTCTGCAGGCAAGCAACTTAACTGCTGAGCCATCTCTCTAGCCCAGGACTCCTTTCTTAATTATTGCACTACTCTCCACAGTATACCTGGCCATGGTTTACCTCTAAGCAGTTTTCATGAGATAACTCTTGTGGAAAACTTTAATGTTTCCTTTATAAAATGCAAAATACCCTTCAAATGCAAAGCCAGTGAAAGGAAATGCCTTATGTAAGTCATGAAATAGAGTCAGAATATGTGGTTCTTTTTTTGTTTTCATCTATGAAGTCTATACCTTTCAATATATGTATATATATGTATATATGCAAGTATAACATATTTTGCATATATATGCAAGATATGTATATATAATATGCAAATATAACATGGTTGACATTATTAGGGAACTGCTGTTTTCTACCTAGGGGATCTCTTATTAACACAATGCGCCTGAATTTTTTTCCCAGAATAAGTGGTTAAGCCATAGCCCCATGCTACAGAGAAGGGTCTACCACTCCATGGCTGCTGTCCAAAGGAAGCTCTATGTTCTTGGAGGCAATGACCTAGGCTACAATAATGACCGGATTCTTGTACGCCACATAGACTCTTACAATATTTACACTGACCAGTGAACACACTGTAATTTCAACCTATTGACTGGC
>PVHP010055493.1:0-10131 GCA_004024765.1 Zapus hudsonius | reverse complement strand
AGATTGTGAGAGCCGTGGTGGGGGAGACTATCCAGAGGTACGGACAGGAGAAACTGGCTGATTACTAGTCTATCCATGGTCCCCTGTCACAAGGACTGATCCAGACGACCCATGGAGGAGGTTATCCAGTTGAGGGGGGGGAGGGCAGTGGGGAGTTGGGGATAACAACTCATCGTTTGCCCACTAAATAAATGTTGTAACTCATTATGGACAATAAAAAAATAATAATAATAAATAAATAAATAAAAAAGAAAAACCGAAAAAAAAAAAAAGTTTAAAGCCAGGCATAGTGGTGCGTACCTTTAACTCCAACACTTGGGAGGCAGAGGTAGGAGGATTTCTATGAGTTCAAGGCCACTCTGAGGCTACATAGTGAATTTCAGGTCAGCCTGGGCTAGAGTGACACCTTACCTTGAAAAACCAAAAACCAAACAAATAAACAAAATTTAAAAACCATTGGATATTAGGTGGAAAATTAGCCTGTTGGAAAGATTTATGAGTGAAATCTCAGCCTTGAAGGGTTAGAGATATATTGCTCAGTGGTTAGAGAGTAATTTCAGCCTTGTTTGTGAATTGGGAATTACAAATTTTAAAAAATGCCCAATACCTCTTACAACAAGATAGATAGAAAATATTGATGACAGTGTTCCAGACAAAATGCATTGTTAAAGAATGGCCACAGCCAGTATACAAAAACTGGAAATAATCAAAATATCTGTGGACAGAATAACAGCTCAGTAAATTAAAGTCTTCTCATATAGCGGGATATTCTAGAGAAGTTGAGACAAGTGAATTATAATCATGAGAAATAATAGTGATGATTCATTAGCAACAAAATTAGACTAAAATGCAAGCTTTAGGTGATTACACATAGTGTATAAATCAATTCTTATAAAGCAAACATGAGTACACTCTTGAGGGATAGATGATTCATAGGTGGTAAAACTGTTTTTGAAAACCCAAAGGAAAGTGATCATGGATTCCTCAGCGGTGTGGGGGAGGACTCCTATGGTGCTTCATCACTGTGTGGTCATGGCCCAGGTCTTAACTTAGGAGGCAGACTAATTGAAAAATGTGTTTGCATTATATACCTTACTTAACATTTAATATATTTGTTTGTATGTGTTAAATATAACTTAAACATTTTTAAGAGGGGTGTCTATGTAAACCAAGATTGACAGGCACTGTCCTAGATAACTACTTAGATTTTTACCTTCATGAAAACTTCACAGTATTTAAAATATTTTAAATTTATTTACGAGAGAGAGAGAGAGAGAGAGAGAGAGAGAGAGAGAGAGAGAGAGAGAGAGAGAGAGAGAATATGGGGTGATATGGCTTGCTGCCAACATAAATGAACTCGAGATGCATTTGCCCTTTGGATGCTGGGGGATCCAAACCTGACCATCGGGCTTTTCAAGGCTTTAACCACTTATCCATCTCTCTCTCTCTCTCTCTCTCTCTCTCTCTCTCTCTCTCTCTCTCTCTCTCTCTCTCATTTCATCACTCACTATAGCCCAAGCTGTCTTGGAACTTACTCTGTAGTCCTGGGCTTGCCTTGAACTTACAGAGATCGTTCAACTTCAGCCTCCTGATTGTTGGGATCAGAGGTGTGAGCCACCACAAGAGGCTACTGAGCCATCACTCCAGCTCCTCACACACAGAAGATCTTAACATCTCTCTCATGACATTAAAAAAAATACACAGTAAAGTACTCACAGAAGGCTAAAATTTAATTTCTACACTTCTTATTAGATACTTTTTGTCTTATAAAATGTACTTTAGTTAACTGAATGAGTTATAGTAATTTCCCAAAAATCATAGCTTCTACTTTGGGAATATTAAACTTTAGCTGGTACGTTTATCTATACTACAAATAGCAGGGCCAGGCTCTGTTAAGATAATTACTGTTGTGTGACAATGAATCATGCTGTGTTCTCTTGGAGGAATGTTTATTGTCTTATTCCTCATGCATTTCACTCATTCAAAAGGGATCTGAAATTCTTTTTGTTCAGAGGGTCAGGGCACACCCCTTTAAATCTCAGTAAACACTGGTATCAGGCCATGGAGAGAATGTTCCCACAGACTCTGACACTTGTGCTGATAAGGAGCTGGTTCTCTATTAAAATCAATAGCTAGATTATGATTTGAATTCACTGAGCTCAGCTCATACTCACAAACAGCCCAGCATCAAAGGCTGCTAGCAACCTGCAATACTGAACAACCTTATTCCTTTCCTTACCTTGACCTTAGCAAGGTTTTTTTGTTTCCCCCACCACAGGGTGTTACTAACAAAATAACCACAGTTATGAGCCTAAGAAACCCAGATTTATAACTTACTAAGAATAAAATTGATATAAAGCAAGACTTTTTATGGAAGAGCCAATAAATTATTGATAAAAATATGGAACAGTAGAGGTGTACTTTTTTGTTGTTTTTCAAAAATAGGAGAGAGTAGGGATGGAGAGAGGGCTTAGTGGTTTAAACACTTGTTTGCTAAACTTGAAGGTCCAGGTTGGAATCCCCAGTATCCATGTAAAGCCCTATTAGTGCCCAAAATGGTACAGATATCTGGAGTGGCTTTCAGTGGTAGGAGTCCCTGGTGCACCCAGTCTCTCTCTGTCTTTCTCTCTGTCTTTCTCTCTGTCTTTCTCTCTCTCTCTCTCTCTCTCTCTCTCTCTCTCTCTCTCTGCAAATAAATAAGTAAATGAATTTTAAAAATAGGATAGATTATATGTTTTGAAGTAAATAAAGTATTAAGGTATATTGGGTAAACAAAGGATTGTGGTGCTCCTGGAAAGATCTGGAGGCAGGAAACAAATCCTGGGGTTTCATTTTTCTAGAGGCTTATTTTTCTTATTGTCCATCATGAGTTACATTATTTAATGGGAAAACAATGAGTTATTATCCCCAGCTCCCCAATGTCCCTCTTCCCCATCCCCAATCAGCTGAATATCCTCCTCTGTGGGCAGTCTGGATCAGTCCTTGGGGCTGGGGACCATGGATAGTTTAGGAGTCAGCCTGGTTCTGCCGGCCCTAGTACATTGTTACTGAGGGGGGGGGGCATATCTCTGGATATTCTCCCTCACCAAGGCTCTCACAATCTTTCCACCCCCTCTTCTGCTCAGTTCCTTGAGTCATGGTGGGTGAGTATTAAGGCTGCTTGATTGTTGAGGACTTAGGGGTCTCTGTACTTCTGCTTTAAGTTGTGTCAATAATCATTGGTGTCTGTCTCATTGGCTTGTCCTGTGTTGACTAATTGGCTGTCACTATGAGTCACTTGTTCATCCCATCATTCTCTGCAGTGTTCCATGTGGAGCCTCCACAGTATGTCTGTGGTGGCTCATCTCTTGTCAGGATGTTAGCTATCAGTCTGTAGTTCATTGGTAGGGTTGGATTAGTCACAGCTTTCTCACTGCATTCTGAAAGATACAAACAGAATCTCCATCGAAGAATGAGATCAGTATAGGTTAACTGAGATACACATTTCTGAATTAGCTAGATTCTATTTTTAGTAGCCTCTCCGTCAATCACTCGCATAGTACATTTCTCCTTGGGGGCCCAAGAGACCGGCTCACAGTACATATCGCCCGAAGTCTCCAGTTCCAGTTAAGGGCTCCCCTTCACTAAGTGGATTATTTGGCTGAATTTAAAAGCTGTTGATTGCCTCGCCCAGGCTTTGGCTTCTCCATTGCACAAGTGCTCCTTTCTTGGTTCTTTGTTTTCTCCTAGTAAGAAGTGTGGTCTGCCTGTTCATGGCAACAGACTGTGTTTCTTGCCATTGGTCCTGTTTACTCCAGCTGTCATTAACCAGCTTCCCCTGGCAGCTTATGCACTGCCTTCCAGCACTGCACTAACTTCCATCTTGGGCCTGGTTACCATTCTGGACCTCTGAGGGTCTCTCAATGCTGGTAGATGGTTTTCTGTAGTTTCTTCAGCAACAGGGTCTTGCCTCAGGCCTGGAGTGGGCATTCAAGAGCTGTCACAGAATCTTGTTTTTGAAATCTCATGGGTCACTTTGGTCAACAGCTCAGTGAGGGAAGGAGCTGGTGACTGGGACCAGGAGTTGCCAGACTGATCAATTTTTCACAAGCTTAGACTCCCTTTCTATTCATGACTCCTCTTGCCAGAGGACGCCCACTTCTTGCTCATTAGGTTACAATATGCTCATAAGGATTTTATGATTTTGAGCCCATTTTGGTTTAGCTTCATGCTTAAGTCATTCCCCTCCCCCCATCTCTTTCCCCTCATTCATAACCTCTCACTTCTTCCTACAGGTGTTCATAGAGTTTACTATTAGCCTGGTTAAGGACCAATTATGAGGATGAATATATGGTGTTTGTCTCTGCTCTTTTGAGAGATTGCTTACAAGGATCTGCTCCAAGTCAGACCATTTTTCTCTAAATTTTGATATGGCATTTTTCCTTTCTGATGAATAGAATTCCATCGTGTAAATATACCATAGTTCTGTTATCCATTCCTCCATGAAGGGGCATTTTGGTTGATTCCAATTCTTGGCTATTATGAATTGAACTGCTATAAACATACTTGCACAAATGTCTCTATCTTGAGATGTGACATCTTGTGGATAGATACCTAGGAGAGGGATAGCTGGGTCCATTGGTAGCTCAATGCCCATTCTGTTTAGGAGTCTTCACAGTGCTTTCCAAAGCAGTTGAACAAGCTTGCAATCCCACCAGCAGTGAATGAGGTTTCCTTTTTTCTGCATCCTTGCCAGCAATTATTGTTATTGGTTTTCTTTATGATTCCATTCTGACTGGAGTAACGTGGAATCTCATTGTGGTTTTTATTTGTATTTCACTGATACTTAAGGAGGCTGAGCACTTACTCATGTGAGTAAAGGCCATATGTGTTTCCTCCTCTGTGAATTCTTTGTTGAGATCAGTGCCGCATTTTGTGAGGGGGCAGATTGAGTTTTTGTTATTAATTTTTTTGAGTTCTCTGTAGGTTCTGGAAATTAGACCACTATCTGAGTTGTAGCTGGCAAAAAAACTCTCAGTTTGATGGGGGGGGGTGTCTATTGGCTCTGAGTAGGGTATTTTTGTATGTATAGAAGCTTTTGAGCCTGATCAGGTCCTATTGGTTAAATGAATGTTGGACTTCCTGGGATACTGGAGATTCACTCAGGAAGTTATTCCCAACTCCTATCTCATGTAGGATTCCTCCTAATTTTTCTTCTAGGGTGTTTAGGGTTACATGGTTAATATTGAGGTCTCTGATCCATTTGGAGTTTATTTAAGTGCATGGTAAAAGGAGTGAATCTATTTTCATTTTTACACGTGTTTATCCAATTTGTCCAGTGCTATTTGTTGAAGATGCTATCTTTAGCCTGTCATACATTGTTGGCACCCTTGTCAAAGACTAAGTAGCTGAAGTTACTTGCATTAAAGGCTGGGTCTTTAATTCTATTCCACTGATCTGCCTGTCTGTTTTTCTACCAGTACCATGCTGTTTTAGTTACTATGGCTTTGTAGTATGTTTTAGAGTCAGGTATAGTGATACCTCCTGCGTAAGTTTTTTTTTTTGTTTAGAATAGTTTTACCTATTTGAGGTCTTTTTGCCATTCCAGATAAATTTTGAGATTATTTTTACTATGTCTGTGATGAAAGAGGTTGGGATTTTTATTGGCACTGCATTGAATCTGTAGATCGCTTTTGGCAGGATTGCCATTTTTACTATATTAATTCTCCCTATCCATGAACATGGAATGTCCTTCCATTTTATCACATCCTCTATTTTCTTCTTGAGTGTTTCGATATTTTCCTTATATAAGTCTTTCACTACCTTGGTTAGTGATATTCCAAGGTATTTGATTTTCTTTGAGGTTATAGAGAATAGGACATTTTCTCTGATATCTTTTTCTGAATGTTTGTTTTCTGTATACAGAAATGCTACTATTTTTGTGTGTTAATTTTGTATCCTGCCACTCTGCTGAAGGCATTGATCATCTTCAGGAGTGTGCTGATACTGTTCTTTGGATCTGATATGTATATAGGATCATGTCATCTGCAAAGAGGGATAGTTTAATTTCTTCCTTTCTGATTTGTATCCCTTTTATGCTATTCTCCCGTGTTATTGCTTAGAACTTCAAGCACTATGTTAAAGAACAGTGGTGAGAGTGAATACCCTGTCTTGTTCCTGAACTGAGTAGGAACTCCCTGAGTCATTCCCCATTGAAAATTTTTCGTGCTTTAGGAGATCTGTATATTGCTTTTATCATGTTGAGGTATAGTTCATCTATGCCTATTCTTTCCAGGGTTTTGAACATGAATTAGCGTTGAATGTTGTCAAAGACCTTCTCAGCATCTATTGAGATGACCATGTGGTTTTTGTATTGAGTCTATTAATGTGGTGAATTATATTTATTGTCTTGTATATGTTGAACCATCCCTGCATCTCTGGGATGAAGCTGACTTGGTCAGGGTGAATAATAAATAGTCTTGATGTGACTTGGCATTTGGTTTGCTAGGACTTTGTTTAGGATGTTTGCATCCAAGTTCATCAGGGCTATGGGTCTGTAGTTTTATTTTCTTGTTGCATCTTTGCCTGGTTTGGGAATTAGGGCAATGCTAGCTTCCTAGAAGGAGTTTGGGAGCCTACCCTCTTTTTCTATGCCCCTAAGAAGCTTCAAAAAGAGAGGTTTAAGTTCTATGATGAAAGTTTGGTAGAATTCATCCAGTCCTGGGCTTTTTCATTTGGGGCGGTTCTTGATTACAGATTCAATTTCTTTGATTGTGACAGGATTATTTAGAATGTTTATCTGCTCTGTGCTGAGGTTTGGTAGTTTTTAGGTTTCCAGAAATTTATCCATTTCTTCCAGGTTCTCTAGCTTTGTGTAGTAGAGGTTTTGGAAGTATGATCTGATGATACTTCCAATCTCTTTGGGGTGTGTCGTTACCTCACCCTTGTCATTTCTGATGTCATTTTTTTGACTTGGGCCTTCTCTGTTCTTCATCTGATTAGATTGGCCTGGGATTTGTCAATCTTTTTGACTTTTTCAAAGAACCAACTCTTTGATTTGTCTATTTTTAATTTTTTGTTGTTGTTGTTGTTTCCAAGTCATTGATCTTAGCTCTGATCTTAATTATTTCCTTGCATCTTGAGCTCCTAGGTTTGGATTTTTCCATCTGTTCTCATGACCTTAGGTGGGATGATAGGTGGTTGATTTGAGACCTCTCTAGTTTTATTAGGAAGGCATTTAGTGCAATGAATTTCCCCCTTAGGACAGCCTTCATTGTGTCCCACAAGTTCTGATAGGTTGTGTCCTCATTATCATTTGTTTCTAGGAAACTCTGAATTTCCCATCTGATTTCTTTTTTGACCCATTCATTGTTCAGGAGTGAGTTGTTCAGTTGCCAATATGTATTAAATTTTTGGATCTTCTCCCATTATTAATTTCTAGCTTTAACATGTTGTGGTCTGATATGATGCAGGGGATGACCTTGATCTTCCTAAATTTGTTGTGGGATGATTGATGGCCTCATATGTTATCAATTTTGGAGAAGGTTCCATGTGCTGTGGAGAAGAATGTATAATCTGTTTCCTTGGGGTGGAATGTTCTTTAAATGTCTGTTATCCTTAGCTTGTCTATGGTGCTGTTGAGCAAGTTTAATTGCCTGTTTTTTGTTTTTCTTTGGGTGATCTGTCTAGGGATGATAGTGGAGTGTTAAAGTCTCCTACTATGATGGTGTTGGCATACACACACACACATATATATATATATACATACTTATATATATACATATATATATATATGCTTTGCTTTTGAGTAATTTATGCTTTATGAACTGAGGGGCCCTTGCATTTGGTGCATACATATTTATATAGTAATGTCTTCTTGTTGGATCGTTCACATGACAAGTAGGAAATGGCCATCATTATCCTTTTTTATTGATTTCAGTGTTTGAAGTCTTTTTTGTCAGATATTAGAGTAGCTACACCTGCTTTTCTATTATTCCCACATGCCTGGATAATTGTTTTCTATCCTTTTACTCTCAGTAGGTTACTGTCCTTAGTGATAAGTTGTGTTTCTTGAAGGCAGCAGATGGAAGGGTCCATTTTCCTTATCCAACCTGCTGTCCTGTGTCTTTTTATAGGAGAGTTGAGTCCATTTACATTCAAAGTTATAACTGTGAGGTTTGCCATGTTGTAGAGAATATGAAGGTTGGTATCTGAGCTGTTGCTGTTATCTCTTTTGTGTTATCTTGATTGTTCTCGGTTCCTTTCCTGGGGTTGGTTATTTGTTTCGTCTGTAAGGGATATCTCATGAAGTATCTTTTGAAGGTTTGGGTTTGTGCTCAAGTAATTGTAAAGCTGATTAGGCTTGTGGAATACTTTAATTCCTCCATCAATTATGATGGATAACTTTGCTGGGTAGAGTAGTCTAGGTTGGAATCCATTCTTCTTTAGGCCTGGAATCGCTTTGTTCCATGCTCTCCTGGCTTTTAAAGTTTCTATGGAGAAGTCTGATGTGATTCTGATGGGTTTTCCTTTATATGTGAGTTTCCTTTCTCTCATTGCTCTCAGGACTCTCTCTTTATCCTCAATGTTTGGCATTGTAACTAAGATATATCTTGGAGAGTTCCTCCTTTGATCCAATTTGTTTGGGGTCCTGCAGATCTCTTTTACGTGTACAGGACTATCTCTTGCGAGGTATGGAAAGTTTTCTTGAATAATTCTGTTGAAAATATTTTCTATGCCCCTGGCCTCGTTTTCTTCTCCTTCTGAGATCCCCATGATCCTGAAATTAGGTTTTTTTATGTTATCCCACATTACTTTCAAGTCTTGTTCACTTGCTCTTTTGAATTTCGTTGTTTCTGATTTCTCTCAAATTCTCCTGTTTTGTCTTCCATGTCTGAGATTCAGTTTTCTCAGTGGTTGATTTTGTTGGTGAGAGATTCTAGGGACATTCTTATTATTTTTTGATACCTGCAGTTTGTTGGTTTGCCTTTAGTTCCATTAATTCTCTTCTGAAGTCCATTTGGTTCTCCTCTATGATATAAAGCCTGGAGGCAAAGCTTGTGAGCTGACTTTGTACTTTTTCTAAATGCTTGTCCATCTTTTCTTGAATGACTATCATGAAGTTCTCCTTAGGATCTGTACCAATATGATCAGGGCTTAGTGTCGTGTCATCCTGGACCTGCCTCAGCTCTCTCTCTTTAGAGGTATCATTATTTTCATTTGGTGTGGTTTCCTCAGCTAGTGAAACATTCTTGCATTGAGGTCCACCCATTTTGATTCCACTTGGGGTGATTTGTGGGATCCTTTGAGATGTCTGCAATTTGCTAGTGTGGATGGGGAGTACACTGTGCTCCATTGCTAGGGTTGGACACTTGCCTGTTTTATCTGTGAGTGTGTGTGCCCTCAGATCACTTGTTTGGCTTTGATGGTGAGATTGGAGGAGACCTGTTGGGGAGGGGGGCTTGGGTGGAAACTAAGTAGGTAAAGGGTGGGTTGGTGAGTCCTAGATAACCTGCTGGAGAGTACGGGGTTCCCTTGGGGAGTAGTTGAGCCTGTGGAAGGGGGTGGTGGCTGCCTCCATCAGGCTGCCCAGGAACCAGTTATGGCACAGGTAAACCACAGCAATCAGCCAGCAGGGAACCTGCAGGAGTTGGCAGGGGTGTGGTGAAACCTAGGGGACCTGCAGGGATGAGGGGAAAACCTTGGGGGGACAGCAGGAGTGTGGGGAAACCAGGGGGAGCAAATGCCAGATGCAGGGATTGGGCCCATGGGGGTAAGTGGGCATGGGGTGTGTGTAGCCTCGGGGGTACAGGGATGGAGTTGTGGAGGTCCACAAGCTCGGGGGGCAGAACCACAGGGGTGGGTGTGCATAGGGGTGGATTTGCAGGGATCAGAGGGCAGGGTGGGCAGAGATGCAGGGATGGGCAGGCATGGGGGGGTGGAGTCATGGAGCTCCCTGAGCATGGAAATGGAGCCCCTGAGCTCCTCGACTCTGAGCTCTCTGGGTGCAGGAACGGAGCCACTGAGGTCCAAGGATGTGGAAAAGGAACCTCTGAATTCCCTGGGCTCAGGACCAGAGCTTCTAAGATCCCAAGGCATGGGAATGGGGCCACTGAGCTCACCTGGCATGAAATGGAGCCATGGTCAGGGGGT
>PVHP010055492.1:0-10135 GCA_004024765.1 Zapus hudsonius | reverse complement strand
GCGCTTGGTGTGGGGCGGAGCCTTGGGGTGGGCGGGGTCTGGGGCGGGGCGGGGCCTTGGCGGGGCGGGGCAAGGGGCGGTCTTACAGCGAGTGCCCCCATCCCTGCAGAAGTCCCCAGGCTCCCGGGTGAGCCTCTTTAAAGGAGGGGCCAGGCCCTGGGGGGGGGTCACAGGCGGTCGGGGGTCCGCTGGGCGCCTGCGCGCTCTAGGAGGCCAGGAAGCCCGAGTCCACGAGGACCGCCGAGCCGGTGGTGGAGGCGCTGCAGTCGCTGAGCAGGAACAGGATGCTGTTGACCACGTCCTCCACCTCTGCAAGGGGCTCGGTCAGGGCCGCCCGGCTGGCACCTGCGACCCGCGCGCCCACCGCCCGTCCCCTTCTGACCTGCGAACTTCCTCAGCGGGTGGCGCTCCTTCAGCTTCTGGCTATACTCGGGGTCCGCAAACACGTGCTGGCTCATGGCGGTCTTCACCACAGTGGGGTTCACGGAGTTCACCCGAATCTGAGGTTAGAGCGGCCAGCGAACTGCACCCACACAGCCCGGGCATCCTCCCAGGACCAGCCGAGCCTCCCTGCACCCTTCCGGCCCGTGCCCGCCCAGTGCCCACCTTGTGTGGCCCCAGCTCCATTGCCATGGATTTTGTCAGCATGGTCATGGCGCTCTTGGTGGAGCCTGTGGGCGGCAGTACATGGACCCCTCAGTTACTCGACCCTGCTTTAGAGAGGCCCGCCCTAGAGCCTAGGGACCTCTGCGGGGCTGGCCACTCACTGTAAGTGGCCAGGTTGGGGTAGGTGACAAATGCTACCATGCTGGAGACGTTGACGATGGACCCTGGCACTCCTCGTTTAATCATGTCTTGCGCCACAATCTGGAAGCCAAGAGTTGGGTGCAGCGCACTGTGCCCTGCCCCACCCCATAGGGTGGGCCACAGCCCCCCAGCATCTTACCTGGGACACCTGAAACACTGAGCGCAGATTCACATTGAAGGACCTGGCAGGAAAGGAGCTCGATCAGGCCACCACCTGTCTTCAGCAACCCCCCAGCTGCCCACGCCCACGCCCACCTGTCAAATGCGTCCTTGGTGACCTCCAGGAAAGGCTGCTGCAAGGCCACAGCGGCGTTGTTCACCAGCAGGTCCACGGGGCCCACGCCACCCAGGGCCTTCTCTGTGGCCTCCCAGTCCCCCAGGTCCACACACACGGGCTCTATCCCAGGACACTGCAGGAAGACATCGTGTGGGTGACCTGTGGGGTGGTCGCAGCAGGACACGGCTGGGCTGGTGTCTTACCTCTTTGGAGAGGCTGACCAGGTCACTGTTTGTGCGCGACACAGCCACCACTCTGGCTCCTGAGGCATGCAGGGCCTTCACAGTGTCCCTCCCAATCCCTGTGCAAAGGAAATAAGATGGGCAGGGTCCCTGCAGGCCTGGTCAGGGGTTGGATCAAGGTGGCAGGCAGGCGTAAGTCCTGGAGCCAGCAGTCTCCAAAGCCGGCCAAAGGACCAGGTCCATGACCAGGTGGGGTCCAGGCAGAGGCCAGCTGGCCAGGATCAGGCCAAGGGAGGTCCTGCAGGGACCAGAGCAGATTGACAGCCTGTCCCAGGGGTGCCCCAACCAGGTGACAGGAATAACTCAGTCATTGGAGAAGCAGGGGGTCAGGTCCTGGGGAGGCTTAGCTGGGGACAGGGTCACCTGGTCCTCTATCCGTGTGGAAATGAGATGTGCTTCCTAGCTCTGCTTACCTTTCCCTGCCCCTGTCACCAGGGCCCGCAGGCCACTGAAGTTCAGCTGCATGCTGCTGACCCCAGGGTTGTCCCTCCGCAGGGGAAGAAGGGCTCTTTGGGGTTTTATGGCTAGGCTAGCAGGCGGGGGAAGAGGCGGAGCTGGGAGCGGGCTGTCCTACCATGACAAGTCCCTTGCCAGGACTTGTGCCTGTGAACAGCCCTCGAGCAGTGGTGTAATGGAAGAGGAGGAGGAGGACCAGGCAATGGATTTTTCCCCCTGCAATTTGATTCTGAGTCTTGAACTCAGGGTCCCAAATCGTGCTAGGCTAGTGCGGCGCCACTGAGCCGGGCAGAGCCAGGGGAGTGGAGTTTTTGGTTTTGTTTTGTTTTGGATTTACCTTGCATAAAGAGCTGGAGAGATGACTCAGCAGTTAAGGTGCTTTCCTGCAAAGCCTAAGGACCCAGACCCGGGTTCAATTCCCCAGAACCACATAAAGCCAGATGCACAGCATACACGGCTGGAGTTTGTTTGCAGTGGCTAGAGACCCTGGTGTGCACAGTTGTTGCACAGAAAGAATCCGAGCTTGTGGAGGAAAGGGTTTATTTGGCTTAGGGACTCCAGGAGAGACTCCATCCTGGCAGGGAAAACGATGGCATGAGCAGAGGGGTGGACGTCACCTCTGCTACAGCTCTGCAAAGTGGCAGGAAGGTGTGCCAAACTCTGGCAAGGGGAAGCTGGTTTATAACCCCCATAACCCTCCTCCCAACAACACAGCTCTACCGAGGTTGTAAAACCCAAACTGCTATCAGCTGAGGATTGGTCAATCAGAACACATCCATTTGTTTGTGGGGGACACTTGGATCAAGTGGTGCATGCATCTGGAGTTCCTTTGCAGTGGCTGGAGGCCCTAGCACACCCATTCTCTCTGTTGATCTGTCTTTTATCTTCCTGGGCTTGCAAATAAATAAATATTTATATTAAAAAACAAAACTAGCCGGGCGTGGTGGCGCATGCCTTTAATCCCAGCACTCTGGAGGCAGAGGTAGGAGGATCACCATGAGTTCCAGGCCACCCTGAGACTACAGAGTGAATTCCAGGTCAGCCTGGGCTAGAGCGAGACCCTACCTTGAAAAATCAAAAAAAAAAAAAAACCAAAAAACTAAGTGGCAGTGTGTGTGTGGAGGGGAGGGTTTGCTCTCCTTCCCTTGGTGGGACTGGCTTCTCAGAGAAGATTGGTGGATGTTTTGGGAGCAGTTTGATGAAATGATCAGAAGATTCTTTCCCACCTGTGATGGTTAGGTTTTGTTGTCAACTTGATCTTTTTAATTATCTTGGGTGGGTCTCTGAGGATGTTCACAGGAAGGCAGCCTCTCAGCAAGGGGCAGGATGTAAGGAAGCTCAGGAGAGAAGAAGTACACATCCCTTCCTTTATGGGCAGTGCAGGAAGGAAATTCCAGAGACTCAGGACGCCATTAAGTCTAGGGAAGGGTTTTAAGACCCCACCCTAAGGCTATATAAAGGGGAAGAGATTCTCTCCTTGGCCCTCCTGCCTGTTTGCTGTTCTGTGTGTGGTGTGAGTGATGGGTTTCTCTCTCTGCTCGGACCTGTGGAAGAGGGCCGGCCTCTTTCACTGTTACAGAACTTCCCCTCAATCTGTAGCTTCAATAAATACTTTCCTCCCCCAAATTGTGCCTGGTTTGAAGAGTCATCCCAGCGGCATGTGGCTGACTGCGACACCACCCCGTTCCACATCTGGGAGTTCATCTAAGGACATCCTCAGTCCTCCGGTCTTTGTGCATCTCACTTTACAGGACTGCTGGGAATGGAACATGGGTCAGCAGGCTTTATAAGCAAGTGCCTTAGCCACTTAGCCATCTCTCTAGCCATTCTGTGTGACAGAGTCCATGGAGCCCAGGTAGCTCTGCCAGGCAGGAGGCTCTGGCACCATCCCATGGCAGCCTCAACAAGCAGGTGACTCAGGTAGACTCTAGCCTGCTGCCTTTTCTGCCCTTGACTGAGACTTTCTGTCCCCTCCCCCAGAAAAAGGGGATCTGGCTGTGTAGATCCAATACCCATCCTGCCTGTCTGAGCCTTCCCAAATCCTGGAGGCCTTTGGGTCAAGGGCTGCCCTTGACCTGTATGTGACTCTTCAGAGAGGAAGGTGCAGGAAGCCTCACCTGGGCAGTGACAGGGGCTAGAGGTCACCAGGAGCCAGGGCTGGACAAGAAAAGGTTGGAGCAAGTCAGGGCTGGGAGTGAGCAGCAGGGGTGAGGCAGCTGGTGGCAGGAGTAGGCACTAGGGCTGCTACTCCAGGTGAGGGTCAGGTGACAGAGTGCCAGCAACTGCAACTGACCGGAAGGGGTCTGCTTAGCTTGGACAGTGGGAGGGGTGGGCTGCACTGCTCAGGGCTCAGGCTGATGGGGTTTGCAGGTGTCTGGCATGGCTTTCACCAGAACCCACCCTGTGTGAACATTCTGGGGCCACCCAGAGGTCAGCTGCCAGCAGGGGTTAAGCACTCAGAGAGCAGATATCCTCCATCCTGGGGTACTGTGGTAGTTTGACTGAATGTCCCCCAATAGATTTAAAAGTGTAAAAGTTTGTCTCCAGCCTCCTGGCCTGAGGAGGTGTCACCTTAGCCTGGCCTCCTAGGGTATTTCTAAAGTGGATGTAAAATTCCAGTGATACATATGTAAGGAGCTGAAGTCTGGCGGTCCTGTTGTTTTGTTAGTTGCAGTTGGAGTGTGCTGGCTGGAGGTGATGGCTTTCTCTCTCTGCTTGCATCTGTGAAAGGGGGCCAGCCTCTTTCACCATTCTGAAAACTTCCCTGGATCCGTTCGTTTAATAACTACTTTCTCCCAAAACTGCCTGGCGTGGAGATTCATCCCAGCGGCGTGTGGCTAAGAAAGATTCTGTGAAGAAAGTGCCTGAAGCAGCCCCAGCTTCTCAGGAGCCAGTGCGTTGAGGACAGACCCTGAGATGTGCTGTCTTCTGCCTCCTGCCATACACAGCGTCCTCTGCCAAGCTCGACCTTCCAGACCACATCCTTTCAAAGTTAACCTTCTGACCAGTGTGAAGGAAGCTGAGAAAGCAGTCAGGGCCCTGGGGCGGAGGGAGAGCTGTTCAGGACACCACTCTCCTTTCCTGGCTCGTGTGCACACATAAGGCACACACCCAGGGCTGTGCATACATGTGCACATGTAGCCTGCACACACACTGCACACAGACACACATGTGCACACCTGACCATGCACACACGTACAAAGACAGCACACAACGTATATGCCAGCAAGGGCCTACAAGGCCACACACACACACACACACACACACACACACACACACACACGTACAAGACACACAGATCCTCATGATCCTACCATGCCTTGTACAGACCTACTGGGCACACACAGGGGAAGCACACACAGAGACAGGCCTGAGCACATGCTGCTGGCCTAGAGATGTTTGGAACCCCATCCTTGCTGCTGATTGTGCTGAAGGATGTAGCCAGTAGCCAGGCTCGGCTACCACCTCGTTCTGGGCCTGGCATGCAGCCACCCAGGTAGGGAACAGAAGCCTGGCACTCCTGTGCGGGCACATCAGGCTGGATGGAAGTGGAGGAGGGGTTCATCTGAAGACACAGCAACCCCAGGGAGGGTGCCGGCTCAGCGGCTGCTCCCTGTTTTCTGGGTGCCCCTCAGCTCTCCTGGCTGAGGCAGATCGGAACCTGGGCCAGAAGCTCGGCTAGCCTTGGAACCCGAGAGCAAGCACCGATGGGGGCTGGGCAAGATTTCCGCCCTGGGAGAGAAGCCAAGGGCCACCTAAGGGTGTGTTTTGTTCCATCTGGACGGTGAGCAGGTGAAGGAGAGTGAGTGCCTAGCTTCAACCCCTCGTAGGACAGGTAACTGTCTCGTGGCTCTCAGGACAGTCCTGAATGATCAGGTACCAGCAGGTGCCTTTGTTTCCAGAGTTGACAGGTGGAGTGGGGCGGTTTGGTCCTGTCTTACGAGCCTCAGTGGTTCCCGAGAGAGAACCTGGGATTCAGAAAAATCTGGGGCCTCCCGCCTCATTATATAATGCGATTACAACACACCCAGAAGGTGTGGGGCCCAGGGCTATTCAATTTGCCAAGATTCTAGCAAACTCTTCTGGGTCCAGTGGTCCAAGAGGCTGCTGGAGAGGTGTGGGACTGTAAGGAGACACTGTGGGACAGTCCTCCAGCCTCTCCCTGGATTAGCCCTCCGGAGGAGACACCAGGCTTCCTGCTCCTTACCCTGTCCTCCTCCAGAAAACAAGCCCCGCACCCTTTGCCCTTCGGGCCAGCAGCTGGGGTGGGCTGGGGAGGGGAACCCCGGCCCCTGTAGGCTGCAGCTGAGGTCCTGTTGCTGGGTCCCAGCGTTTCTGGGGCTTGGGTGAGGGGCTGTCTCCTCCGCAGGCCCCCCCACTGTGTTCCCACCCTGGTTCTCCTGTCCATAGAGAGGCCCAGCCTTGCCCTCAGCTGGGCAGAGTCTTAGGGAGTCCCAGAAGCCCCTTTTCGAGGCCCTTCCAAGCATGGCTGCCTCCTTGGGAGTGTGGCTCTAAGCCACCCCGTACTGTGTGGAGCAGGGACTTGTTCTGGTAGCCATTTTACAAAGCAGCATCCTGAGTGCAAACAGAGGCCCGTGACTGCAGCCCATTGTCCACGTGGACACCATCACCAACCATAACTGACTCCTCTGTAGTACAGGCTGGCCTTGAACTCACGACAATCCAGCTACTTCAGCTTTCTGAGTGCTGGGATTAAGGGCACGAGCCTGGCTAAATAATTTATCCTAAAATGAAAAGTTACCACCGATAAATTTCGCAAAATAGGTTGGGTAAATATGAAACAAGGGGTGGATTGAAACCATTCAATGAACGGGATGTGGCTCAGTAGCAGAGTCCCTGCCTTGGGCCGAGTCCCCACACAGCTGGCAAAAGCAAAAGTCTGCGTTCATCAGGTGTGGTGGTCGGTGGTGCAGGCCTATAATCCAGCACTGGGGAGGCAGAGGCAGGAGGACTGCCGTGAGTTCGAGGCCAGCCTGGGGTTACAGAGTGAGTTCCAGGTCATTCTGGGCTAGAGCGAGACCTTGCCTCAAAAAAAAAAAAAAAAAAAAGGAAAGAAGAGAAGAGAAGACAAAGCCAACGACAAACAAACAAAACCAGGATTTTAGTTCGTCACGGTTCCCATTGCCTGATGAGACCCCCTCACGATTTGGGTCCGTCCGGCCTCTGAAGCCTTCCTTCCAGCCTGGCTCTTCATATCTTCTTGAAGGACTCGAGATTCTGCCCCTCATCAGCTTCTGCCTCTGTGAACTCTGGGCCTTCTTTAACCTTTCTGCAACCTACAGGTCATGGTATGGAGCGTCCATCTGTGTGATCTGAGAGTTCTAGAAGCTAAGATTGGAGGGAAGGCTTCAGCCTATCAAGGGAATTGGGGAATTGGGGTTATGTGGCCCATGAAATCAGAGTAGTGTGTGAATTGATTGCTGTTTTTTTTTTATTTTATTTATTCATTTTCAAGCAGAGAGAGAGAGAGAGAGAGAGAGAGAGAGAGAGAGAGAGAGAGAGAGAGCGAGAGAGAGAGCACACCAGGGCTACCACCTTGTGGGTCTGGTTTTATGTGGGTCCTGGGGAATTGAACCAGGGGCCCTAGGCACTGGAGGCAAGTGCCTTAACGGCTGAGCCATCTCTCCAGCCCCTTGATTGCTGTTTATTAAATCCTGAGAATAAACAAGCCTGAGAAGCAGCACACACTGTCCTCTCCATCAAGTGATGGCAAAGTGACATTTGTGTCCTACAGAAACCCTCCTGCTGAAATAACTGGAACCTGACAAACCTCCCCACCATGGAGAGGGTGCTTCAGGCAGTGAGCTGAGCCACACGGGGCTCTCCTGGGAGGGACCCCAGCTTCACCCATACAGGAGGTCCTCCTGGGTACTCAGATATTCTTTTTCTTCTTTCTTTTTGCTCCAGGTAGGGTCTCCCGCTAGCCCAGGCTGACCTGGAATTTACTATGTAGTCTCAGGATGGCCTCGAACTCACGGCGATCCTCCTGCCTCTGGCTCCTGAGCAAGAGCTGGAGTTAAAGGCCTGCACCACCACGCCCATTGATGTTTATTTTCTACTCCATGTTTCTGTACCCCTTGTCTTTTATTAATTGGTCATGGTTTGATCCAGTTGTCCCCCACAAACAAATGAATGTGTTCTCAATGAATGATCCTCAGCTGATGGCAGTTCAGGAATTACAACCTCACTAGAGCTGTGTTGTTGGGGGCAGGCTTTTGGGGTTCTAAGCCAGCTCCCCTTGCCAGAGTTTGGCACACCTTCCTGCCGCTGTTTGCAGTGCTGTGGCAGAGGTGATGCCCACCCCTCTGCTCATGCCATCATTTTTCCTGCCAGGATGGAGTCTCCCCTTGAGTCCGTAAGCCTAATAAACCCATTCCTCCACAAGCCGCTTTTGCTCGGGTTCTTTCTGCGCAGCAACTAGAAAGCTGACTGCAGCAAATTCATTCCTTTCACAAATAAATCTGCGCCGGGTGTGGTGGTAGGATTCGCTCGTGGAGGCTCATCTTGGTGGCTAAAGCAAGGATCAATGCTTGGGATGTGTTCTGAGATTCCTTCCCAGAATGTCACCAATATGCCAGATGTCCCTACTTATGCCTGAGAAAGACACGAAGCCAAGCATGGTGGCTCAGACCTGTAATCTCAGCACTGGGGAGCCGAGGGAGGACCACCGAAAAATTGAAGCCGGGCCAGCCAGGGCTACTTAGCAACATAGTGAGACCCAGACTCACACTCTGGGAGGAAGGAAGGAGGGAGGGAGGGAGGGGAGGGGAGACCCAGGAAGGGGTGGGGAGGTGAAGAGAGGGGAGGGAAGAGAAGGGAAGAGGAACGGAAGGAAGAAGCAAGGACAGAAAAGATGCAGGCCAAGCAAGCTTATGTGCATGTCCCCCAAATCTCTGGGTGTATGGTTCCATTTGATTGCTGCATGCACCCCCAACACCTCCCTAAGGCCCCAGTCACCTAGAGTCACCTAGAAGGGTCTGGAGGGACCACTGGTCTCTTGTGTTCTGTCAGGTCCATAGATCTATAACAGAGTTGCTGCTGCCCCCAGACTTTCAGCCTCCATCAGCCAACCATCATAGACACGGACTGACAGACAAACACAGGAAAGACACACAGACAATTAGAGCAATTGAGAGTACCTCTCAGACAAAACGTCATCTGCCTGCTTAGTTAGGGGCTCAGAATTAGAACTAGATCGATCAGCTGGAACTCTCCCCAAGGAGCTAAGACTGCACAGGCATTCCCACGGTTTCATGTTACAATGGAGGAGTCTCTTCTTACTTGTTGGTCCAGAAGAATTGCAAATTTCCCTGTCTACAAACAAATGGACTTAGCCCAGAACAGCCTGAGAAGCTCAAACAACAAATAAAAAAAAAAGAAAGAAAGAAACAGAACATTCCTACAAAAATTTAGGGCTCGTTGTCAAAAAACAATGGCTTAAGGCCAGAATAGGACAAAGAGTTCAAATGACAATCAAGACATCAACCACAGATTTCAAAATTTTTGTCAACAACAAATGACCTAGGCCCAGAATAGCCTCCAAGGGCTTAGGCAACAAGGAAAGCCAGGTCAGTGCTCAGGGACCTTACCTGAGGCTGGGAAGTCACTCATTTCGAGTGACAGACTCGCCCCCTTGGGGCTAAAGAAGCTTGTTTGAAAGCAGCCAAAGGAGGGAAAACAAAAGTGATGGGGGGGGGGCTAGTCGAGGGTAAAGTGCTTGCTTCTAAGGTGAGGACCTGAGTTCCATCCCTGCTAGGCCAAAACCCAGGCCCCAAGATGGAGCCGGCTTGGCCCCAGGGCCAACAGGCTGATGGCAACAAAGCCTCTGTACCTTGTTTTCCCTGGAGGGAAGTTGGCTAACCCTGACCCTGGACCCCTGACCGCCAGCTGTAGCTACAAGTTAGCTAAAAGCTCCCCTGTCTGATAACCTAGGCGGTTCCTGTTTCCCTTTGCTCCCTATGGGAAGACCTCCCTAGAAAGATCCAAGGCCCCAGTGAGACAGCCCGAAGCCCAGGCTTTCCCCAGTAAAGCTCGCATCTTGCTTCAGAGTGGTCTCGTGTGGTCTCGGTCATTTTCAAACCTTGGAATCCCCAGAGTCCACGTAGAGACGCCATGTGTGCTTACATTCACTGGAATCTCAGCTCTGAGGAGGACCTCTGGAGCCCGCTGGCCAGATCAGTGAGCTCCAGGCCAACGAGAGACCCTTCTCAAAGAGGTGGACGGCTTTCCTGAGGATGACACACAAAATGTCCACATACACATGTGTACACGTGCACTCAGCAAGTGCGCCTGTTAGGCCCGCATCGTCCCAGTGGAGACCACCACTCACGTG
>PVHP010055491.1:0-10130 GCA_004024765.1 Zapus hudsonius | reverse complement strand
TCGCTGCAGCCACACACTTGAAATTTTATTTCAAGATTTATGGAGAATCGGGAAAGTAGAGTCTCTATAATCTACCATTTTTATCCCCAAGTCTATTTTTTAATGTTTTCTTTATTTATTGAATTTGAGAGAGTGTGTGTGAGAAAGAGGCAGAGAGAGAGAGAGAGAGAGAGAGAGAGAGAGAGAGAGAGAGAGAGAGAGAGAGAGAGAGAGAGAATGGGCGAACCAGGACCTCCAGCCACTGCAAACAAACTCCATACACATGCGCCACCTTGTGCATCTGGCTTTACATGGGTCCTGGGGAATCAAACTCTGGTCCTTCTGCTTTGCAGGCAAGTGCCTTAACTTAACTGCTGAGCCATCTCTCCAGCCCTCAACTTCATTGTTTGGAGACAGAGCCTCATGTACCTCAGGCTAGCCTCAAATTCTCTATGTAGCTGAGGATGGCCTTCTGCTTCCATCTCTCAAGGGCTGGGACTGCCATGCTGAGCTTTGTGCAGAGCTGGAGACTGAACTCAGGGCCTCAGGCATACTAGACAAGCTCTACACCAGCTCAGGCTCATCCTGGGTCCCCAACTTCATTTTGTCTTCTTTAGGGAGGGATATTATCATTTCCACTATTTTTTGGGGGAGGGGTTTCAAGGTAGGGTCTTGCTCTGGTCCAGGCTAATCTGGAACTCACTCTGTAGTCTCAGAGTGGCCTCAAACTTATGGCGATCCTCCTACCTCTGCCTCTCAAGTGCTGGGATTAAAGGCGTGTGCCACCAGGCCCACTATTTTTTGAAAACACTAATTCCCCCCCAGCATCCTTGTGAAAAATCAACAGACCACAAATGTTTACATTTGCTCCCTCAACCCAGGCCAGTGTTGTGTCACATAAAGCTACCTCACTGTCCCACAGGATGCATTTGAAGTCGGTTTTCTAAAGCTAGAAAGTTCGAACACAGCTTCATTCTTTGCAGATCCTCTCCACTCTCCTGGGTCCCTTGCATTTCCATCCAATTTTAGTATCGAATTCTCAGTTTCTGCAAAGCAGCTATGGATATGGACAGGGTCTCTCTGGGCATCTTCAGGGACGTTTCCAGTCTTTGCTTCTTCTGTACATGGGCCATAGTTCCTTGTGTCCATTCATAACTCATTTTGTGTGTGTGTGTTGTTAGTGGTGGTGATGCTTTGATCCAGGTGTCCCCCATAAACTTAATGTGTTCTGAATGCTCGATGCCCAGCTGATGACAGTTTTGGAATAGGAACCTTGTTGGAACCTTGCTGTGCTGTTGAAGGCAGGTTTATGAGTGTCACAGCCAGCTTCCCCTTGCCAGGGTTTGGTACACTCTCCTATTGATGTTGTCCACCTGATGTTGGCCAGGAGGTGATGTCCAGCCTCTGCTCATGCCATCGTTTTCACCTGCCATCATGGAGCTTCCCCTCCAGTCTGTAAACCAAAATAAATTCTTCCCTCCACTGCTTTTGGTCAGGTTCTTTGTGCAGCAATGAGAAAGCTGACTGGAACAGTTTGTGTGTGTGTGTGTGTGTGTGTGTGTGTGTGTGTGTGTGTGTGTTTAAAACTACCCATTTAAAATAATATAGCCAAGGAGGCTGGAAGAGACGGATCTGCAGTTAAGGTGCTAGCCTGCAAAACCTAACAAACAAGTTCTATTCTCCAGAGTACCCACGTAAAGACAGATGTACAAAGTGACACATGCATCTGGAATTCATTTGCAGCAGCCCTTTTTGTATCTCTCTCTGCTTGCAAATAGATAAATAAATAAATAATAAGCTGGTTGTGGTGGCACACACCTTTAATCCCAACATTCGGGAGGAAGAGGTAAGAAGATCACCATGAGTTTGAGGCCAGCCTGGGACTGCAGAGTGAGTACCAGGTCAGCTAGGCTAGAGTGAGACCCTACCTTGAAAAAGAATAATAATAACATAGGTGGGCTGGTGCAACAGCTCATCAGTTAAAGGCTCTTGCTACCGAAGTCTGCTGTCTAGGATTCAGTGCCCATGTAAAGCCAGATGCACAAAGTGGCATCCGAGTCTGGAATTCGTTTGCAGTGGCAGGAGGCCCTGGCATACCCATATATTCTATTCTACTCTCTCTCTCTCTCTCTCTCTCTCTCTCTCTCTCTCTCTCTCTCTCTCTCTCTCTCTTCCTGTAAATATATAAATATGTTTTAAGGGCTGAAGAAATGACTCAGTGGTTAAGGCACTTGCCTGCAAAGCCTAACCACCTGGGTTCAATTTCCCAGTACACAGGTAAAGCCAGATGCAGAAAGTGGTGCATGCATCTGGAGTGTGCTTGCAGCAGCTGGAGGCCCTGGCCAGACAGGTCAAGTCATGACTGTTCTCTGAGAAGGAGGCTGAGGCTCCCATGCATTCTAACCTCTCTAGCCACCCCGTTTCTGGTTCATGTTGATCAAAAGCTGCAGGTTTTCAAGGCTGCTGCAGAGCGGAGGGGGAAGGAAGGAGAACAGGGCAGGTTACTGTGTTGCAAATCTCACTGTTCTTATCAAAATTCAGCCTTTTTTCTTATGTTAATATTCTCTGGATTGCTGCAAGCCTTTGGTTAATTTCTAGAGTGCTTGATAGTTTCCTGGTACCTTTTCAGAAGGAGAAAACTTTAAAATTCTTCCTTTGTCATTTTCACTACTATCACTGCCTTAAACTGTTTTTTCTTAAAAATATTTATTTATTAGAGAAAGTGAGACAGTGGGTGTGCCAGGGCCTCTTGGCACTGAAGGCCAACTCCAGATATATGTGCCACTTTGCGTGTCTGGCTTTATGTGGGTACTGGGAAATTGAACTCTGGGGCCAGCAGGCTTTGCAAGCAAGTGCCTTTACCCTCTGGAACACTTCCCCAACCCCTTCCTTAAAATTTGTAAAAGTAAATTCTTTTTGAGACAGGGTTTCATGCATTCCAAGTTGCCCTCAAACTTGATATGTAGCTGAGGATGACCTTGGACTTCTGATCCTCCTGCCTCACACCCCCAAGTACTAGGATTACAGGCATGCACCCTCTCTGGTTTATAGGATGCTGGGGATCAAAGCCAGGACCTTGTGCAAGCCCTCTGTCAACTGAGCTACATCCCCAGCACCCCAAGTTTCTTAGAGTAAATTCTGTGGAGTTTTAGGACAAACTCAAAGATGCTATGTAATGGTTTATAGAGCAAGCAAGCAAGAAAACAAATGTCAGAAATATGATTTTGGATGATATAGTTCAGCTAATGAAAAGATTGGAAGCCTTTTGGGTGTGTAACATTTTGCTTCATTGGAGAGCAAAGTTAGTTACCATCTTAGTCAATTGAAGATTTTTTTTATCTACTACCGCTGATGTGTAATGAGATTTTTTTTTGTATTATACCTTTGAAGATATGTCTTCCCAATGAAAGTGTCATGGTTTGATCCAGGTGTCCCCCACAAACAAATGAATGTGTTCTGATAGATGGATCCTCAGCTGATGGCAGTTCGGGAATTAGAACCTCGCTGAAGCTGTGTCGTCAGGGGCGGGTTTATGGGGTTATAAGCCAGCTTCCCCTTGCCAGTGTTTGGCACACCTTCCTGCTGCTGTCTGCAGTGCTGTGGCGGAGGGGATGTCCACCCTCTGCTCATGCCATCGTTTTCCCTGCCATCATGGGGTCTCCCCTCGAGTCTGTAAGCCTAATAAACCCATTCCTCCCAGTAGCTCTCTTTCTTGGCTGGCAAATAGGCCACTTGAACGCTGAATCTGGTCGTGGACTCTGTGTCACTTTCATTCTGTGAAGACATTCTGCTAGGATGGGATCCGCTAAGTTTCCCCTGGGGACTGGAGTGGTGGGGCTTGCCTGAGCTTTGATGGGCGCTGGGTGGCAGGCGCCAAGGTCACCTCACAGGTCTTAGTGCAGATGTGAAGAGAGTCTTGGTTCAGGTGTCCCTTGCTACCTGCCAGAGGTAATTCAGGCCTAGTCATCATGACAGCCATGTTAAGTGAAATAAGCAAGATTCGAAAGACAAATATCACATGCTAATTTGAATATAGATTTGTGCTGAGCTGTGAAGGTAGGAGGAGCACTGAGAAGGAGGAGGACTTCTGAAGCGAGAGGGGAAAAGCAAGACGGAAAAAGGCCAAATATCCCATTTTCCCCTCCTAAACTGAACCTACATTTAAATGAATACGGGAGATGGGAAAGCGAAGGGGACTTGGGGAGGAGGGGACCATGGAGGGAGAGAGATGGGGAGGAACGTGACAAGGGAGAATATAAACAAAGGGGAATGAGATGTGGGTATGAGAATGTCAGCCTGAAAACCACAGCCAAAATATTACATCTCAATAAAACATAGCTGATGGGCTGGAGAGATGGCTCAGTGGTTAAGACATTTACCTGCAAAGCAGAAGGACCCGACTTTGATTCCCCAGGACCCAGGTAAAGCCAGATGCACAATGTGCCTGGAGTTCATTAGCAGTGGCTGGAGGCCCTGGCGTGCCCATTCTCTCCTTCTCTGCCTCTTTCTCTCTCTCACACATGCTCTCAAATTCAACAAATAAATAAAAATAAACCACCGCTCACTGTTGATAAATCTTGATGGCACCCAGAGACTCTTCAAAAGGGCATGAGAAACACAGACATAATGGAATCTCGTGTCCCTCCACTAGCTGGGCTTAGAGTGTTGGAGAGCGCTTGCCCAGCCGTGGGCAAGACCTGGGCTCCCTCTCTCGCCCTGGAAGGAAGACAAAACCAAGGTATGAGTGGCCTAACTTTCAAAATACTTGCTTCAAGGAAAGAAATAAAATTTCAAAGCACTTCTGTAAACAAGTTTAAAAAACAAAACAGGAAGCCAGGTGTGGTGGAGCACACACTTGATCCCAACACTGAAGAGCCTGAGCTAGGAGGATTGATGTGAGTTTGAGGCCAGCCTGGGCTACAGAGTTGTTTCGGGTCAGCCTGGGCTTAGAGTGAAAATATGCTTCAAAATTATATATACATATACATCTATAAAATATATTATATATCTAATAAAATTATATGCATATTATTAATTTTATTATATAATTTAAAATATAAAAATATAATTTATTATAGATAATAAAATTAATAATAATTAACAATAAAATAATTGATAATAGAATTATATATAATAAAATTTTATATATATAATAAATTGAAGCAATGTTTAGAAACTCAGGGCTGGAGAGATGGCTTAGCAGTGTGTGTATTTCTATACACACACACACACACACACCACATTTTACACACATACCCACACACACCACATACCACACATATTATACACACACACATACAAGCAGAAAAGAACAAAACTGTAATGGAAGGGTTTTTACAACTGAAAACCAAACTCATCTCGATGGACCCTAGAGGCAGTGTGTGTGTGTGTGTAAACCCAGATGAAGTCACTCATTGCTTTTCAGAAAAACGAAAAATAAAAAGGATGGAACAGAAATGAAAATATCAGGGCTGCAAAGCCTAATGACCTGGGTTCGATTCCCCAGTGTCCATGTAAGCCAGGTGCACAAGGTGGTGCATGCATCTGGAGTTTGTTTGCTGTGGCTAGAGGCCCTGGTGTGCCCATATTCTGCCTTTCTCTCTTTGTCTGTATGTCTCTGCTTGCAAATAAATTTAAAAAATATTTTAAAAAATAAGAAATGAGGGCTGGAAAGAGAGCTCATCAGTTAAGGCACTTGCCTGCAAAACCTGATGACAACTTTCCAGTGCCCCCATGTGAGGCCGCCTGCAGAGTGGTACACGCATCTGGAGTTCATTCACAATGGCTGGAGGCCTTGGTATGCCCATTCATTCATTCTCTCTCTCTCTCTCTCTCTCTCTCTCTCTCTCTCTCTCTCTCTCTCTCTCTCTCTCTCTCTCTCCTTGTAAGTAATAAATATTTTTTTGAAAAATGAAGAAATCCAGACATCTCAGCACCTGTGGCCTCCCCACTCTGAAGCTGTCCTGTGGTGCTTTTCCTCCCAAAGGGAGCTCCTTCCCTTCCAGGGAAGAGTCGCCCTCTCAGGCCCTCCTGTCCTCCTCGGTGCTTGGCTGAAACCAGAGTCCCAACTCCCCAAGGCCCACATGGACCTGCCTCAGCAGGCCGGGAAGTGTAGGGCGATGCCTTGAAGGAATCTCTTGATCTGTGTGGTCAGAGGTCTTGGGAGCAATTGTGAGGCCGAACTTCGGGGTGCTCGGGTATAGGAAGTGGGGTTCCTTTCTCATCACAGGGAACAATTACTGATTGGGACGCATTCCTGCAGGAAGCATCAACAGCTGCCTCCTCAGTTCACTATCTCGGTTAATGGGAGGTTGCCCCGTGCAGAATGATGTGACCCAAGCCAGCCATGGCTTGGCACGAGGGAGAGGAAAGAATTCGAAGGCTTCAGGAGACAGGAATGCTGAGCTGGAACTGCCCTGGCTTCCCCACTCTGACTCTCTTTGCTCCCAGGACTGGCGTGGTGAGAAGATGGTGGTCTTCCAGTGAACTTTTATTGGCTGCTCTAACCTGGAGATGCAGGTGGCTCTGACCTCAGTGGAGGTGTGATGAGAAAGTGACTTTGTCCAGGAGGCCCTTACTAACAGCCAAGAGCAAAATGGGTCCAGTTACTGTGACTGGCAGCAAGGTGGAAAAGATTATTCGGCTTCACAAAATGGTCAAGTGCCCAGAGATCATCCACTGTGGTTAATTAATTAGAGGTTTCTCAGGAATTAAGACCACGGGTGGCCCATCCTTTCCCATGAAGTCATCAAATAAGCTACAAATAAAATGTAAGTTCGGAGGGGTGCAGGGGTGAGGGGGGCAGAGAGGTGGGGACAAGGCTCAGTGGGTAAGAGTACTTCCTGCACAAGCATTAGGACCTGAGTGAGACCCTCAGCACCCAAGTGTGGCTGCACATTCCCGCAACTGAGTGGGCCAGAGGCAAGGTCACTGGAGCTCACTCATTGGCTAGTGTGACTGACAGTGAGCTGCAGTTTCAGTGAGAGACTGTCTTGAGAAGATACAGATGGTGGAGCACTAGTGGGAAGCACCCAACGTCCTCCTCTGGCACGCACACACACTCACAGGATGCCTGCACCTGTACGCTTAAGTACAAATGACACACCACGTCACACACACCACATACACTACATAAATACTCCAAAAGAAAGTCAAGTCCTGAACTGTTGAAAGTAAGGCTTTCCCAAAACAATAAAATGAAAAGAAATCAGGCTTCCAAAAAAAAAAATTAGCCTTCCCTTAAGAAAATAAAAACACAAGCAAGCCAGAACACGTGGTCTAATCCCGTGCACTGTGTTACTGTGTAGATCCCAAGGCTCGAGGTGAGACGTGCTACATCAGCATGAAGAAGCTGAAGGCTTTCTATCCCAGCGAGAAAGGCTTTCTTGGAGGAAGTCATGCTCAGACCATCAGTCTAGAGCACCCAGGCTCTAAGCTAATGTAGTGGTAAGGACACTGAGAACCCTGACGTCACTATAGATGATGGTCACTATAGACGTCGTCACTATAGGTGCTCATATTTTAACCCATATATTAATGCTACTCTCACTTTTGGTTAGAGAAACTTCTCTTTTCACATGGAGGGGGGTGACCATTGGGGTGACTCAAAAGTCACCACAATGAGCCGGGCGTGGTGGCGCACGCCTTTAATCCCAGCACTCAGGAGGCAGAGGTAGGAGGATCACCATGAGTTCAAGGCCACCCTGAGACTACATAGTGAATTCCAGGTCAGCCTGGACTAGAGTGAGACCCTACCTCGAAAAAACCAAAAAAATAAAATAAATAAATAAATAAAAGTCACCACAGTGCTAAGAAGTGACAGTGGAGTGTTCAGCCCTAGGACATCTCTGTCACGCCCTCCAAGGCTCAGGGTCTACTGAGGAAGAAGTGGTGAAAAGAATGCAAGAGCCAAGGAAGTGTAGGACTGCTGACCACGCTGTCTTCCAGACCCAAACTGACGGTCGTAGTCAGCCACATGCTGCTGGGATGAATCTTCAAACCAGGCACAATTTTGGGGAGGAAAGTATTTATTGAAGTAACAGACCCAGGGGAAGTTAAGGAAAAAGGCTGGCCCCCTTCACAGATCCAAGCGGAGACAGAGACAGCACCTCCAGAAGCAAGCAAGCAAGCACAGTGTAACACTGCAATTCACAAAAATGCAGAACTGCCAGACCTGGGGTTCCAGCAGTTAACTATCACACAAACTGCTCTGAGTGACAGAAGGCACATTAGAGATTATACACACATCCATGGATGGAGAAGCCAAACCGTGGGGACAGAGACCAAGATCCAGGGGGGAGTGGGGCAGACAGGGACAGGGAGGTCAGTTGACTGCAGAAGTGTGTGAAGAATCTTTGGGGTGAAGAAAACATTCATTAATGTTGTGGGGGTGGCTACGTGGATGTGTGCATTTGTTGAAAGTCCTAGAATTATATGCTTTTGTTTATTGCAATACAACATTAAACTTTATTAATTAAATGTAATTAAAAGCTGAAACTTAAGTTAGGCGAATTCTAGCATTGACAGCTGTGGGAGGAGGATTTTGAATTTGAGGCCAGCCTGGGCCTATTTAGGGAGAATTCATATAAAAAAATATGACAGGAGGGCTGTGGTTGATAGCACCCTACCACGGGGAGGGGGGCAGGAGGCATGTAGAAAGAACGAAAGAAAGAAAAAGAGAGAAAAGAAAATCAACCTGATTTACTATTAGTGCTTAATTTGTATGCCTATTTTTAAATATCGTTATTTATTTTATTTTGGTCTTTTGAGACAGGGTCTCCCTCTAGCCCAGGCTGACCTGGAACTCATTCTGTACCCCAGGCATGCATCAGCCTCCTGAGTGCTGGTATTAGAGGCAGGTACCACCATGCCTGGATTATTTATTTATTTATAGAGAGAGAAAGAGAGAGGAAGGAAGAGAATATGGGAATGCCAAGTCCTCTTGCTGCTACAAATAACTCCAGAAGCAAGTGCCACTTTGTGCCTCTGGGGAATTGAACGAAGGTCATTAGGCTTTGCAGGCAAGCACCTTATCTGCTAAGGCACACCTCAACCTCTTTTTAATGTCTTTGCATCTCCTTACATACCACCTAAGACAGCGTCTCTTCTCTTTCTTTTTACCCTTTCCTCTTTTCCATTTTTTTTGTTAGCATTCCATAGGCTATATCCCTGCCTCAACTATATCTCAAGGAATGTTCAGTGAATATTTTATGAATGGATGAAATTAAACCAGTCTCTCATTTCCATGGAAATACTACACTCGGATTTTTCTTCGACAAGAAAATATCTTAAATAAATTTAGAGTATGTATTTTCAGTAGTGCAAGCTAATTTGAATATTCTAGACAAGCAACAGGTCAGTACTATCTCAGGAGGTGAGCCCCATAGATCAATTATGTTAAACCATTATGACTTACAAACAGAACGGAATGCTTTATTAACCCATTTAATAATAAGTAACCGGGCTGGAGAGATGGCTCGGCAGTTAAGGCACTTGCCTCCAGTGCCTAAAGCCCCGGGTTCAATTCCCCAGGACCCACATGGGTCGGACCCACGGGGTGGTGGCCCTGGTGTTCTCTCTCTCTCTCTCTCTCTCTCTCTCTCTCTCTCTATCTCTATCTCTATCTCTCTGCTTGAAAATGAATAAATAAAATGTTAAAAAAATAAAACTTTAAAATAAAAAAATAAATAAAAAGTCAATGAAAACCTGTTCTTTTAAAAAAAAATAATCATAAGTAACCTTTCAGTTGAGAGGCGAGTTAGAGTCTCTGGTTCTGTAGATGCAATTAGGTATACATATATTAATTTGTCTGCTTTCAATTCAGGGTGTATTTTTTTTAATCTAAGGGGAGAAGTAGTTTAACAGCCTTCTATTATTTCCTATATTTTCTTAAGCAGATGAAAAGGAGCCCTGAAAGGAGCCCCTAGCAGGAGCTCATTAACTTCTCACACCTTGACCTGGTGAGCTGGATCCTTCCACTTGCCAGGCCTCTTTGCATGGGCTTCTGCTGGCTCCCAAGCCCAGCTCTCCCAGCTTGAACTCACCACCACCCCTGGCAGAAACCAGTCCTGGGGACATCTTGGCAGTGGCCCACCTGTGGGTGCACAATCTGGAAGTCTCAGTAACATGGCCGCTGCCCTCCCCCCCCCCCC